>CAUHTR010007451.1:0-148530 GCA_959609185.1 Schmidtea polychroa | reverse complement strand
AAATTACTTGATTAATATGAATTTTAAAGTCTTCTGATTATTATTGATACCGGATTTAGTCCTACCATTACCTAAATCATCTACCACAAGCATTGGTTCACAAAATGACAAGTCGACTAAATTAAGAAAATTATCAAACAATTATATAATCTATTTAATTTTTAAAAGGAATTTTTTGAATTTAAAAATATTCTCAATGAAATAAAATCATCATTGAAACTTACATCTGGATTTAATTTAATATCTATCAGTTTGGTGGTCACCAAATTTGATTTGATTTTTAGCGGTATCTAAATCTACTTCAGACGGATCTCGCGTATTAATAGGAAGCTCTATAAATGGAGCTTGATGGTGATGCAAAGAAGTATGAGAATCTAATATTAAGGTTTACAATTAAAAATTATTTACAATAATATTACCATGATTATAAGATTTAACGAAACAATGATGATAGGCAACGTGACGCCCAATATATTTTTCTGACACATCTCGCCCTGTAATGCAAAAACAATTTAATTAAGATAGAATACTGAAAAAGTAAATCATGCAGATTATAGTTTTCAAAAAAGTAACATGCTAATATAAAAAAAATAAATCCTTTAAATAAAAATGAAATGAAATAAATAAAAATGTAACACAAACCATAAAAAGAACAATAATCATGAGTAATTAAAAATTTTCATAAGTTAGTCACAAACAGGCATATCAAAAGTGTTTGCTCTTTAGGTCGAAATATACTTGTTTGTATTAAACAGGATCACGAATTTTTAATATTAAATAAATAAACAAAATAAGGTTTATAACATTATTGCACTTAACATATATATAGCAAAAGATTTTTAATATAGAAATATATAAATTATTTTCAATTTTTTGCTAATATTGACACAGGGTAATAGCTGTGTTACCCACTAAGCCAATAGCTAAAACATCCTTAGATATAATTAATAATTAAATGTTAATTTTAATTTTTAATTTCTGTTAATTTTTAAGAAATGATTTTTTACAAACAATAAGAATACAATAAGAAAGAGCAGAGTCCCATCAAATGTGCTGGAATTTGATAAGCAAATAACAAGTGGTATATTGATATTCAATTTATTATTAACGATAAAGGGTTTTGATCCATATTCATAAAACTGTTGAGTTGGAATTTTTTATCAATCGAATTCACAATAATTTTTCAACCTACACCTGTCTGCACTTTCATACTAATTAAATGGAAATCAATTCCATTTCTCAAACAAATTATAACTGAATATGCACTATGAGCCCACTCTATCAATGTCAAGAATAAGAAACAAAGGTTACTCAGGCCAACAGCTAATTCTCTTTCCAAAACCAGTATTATAACTGAAAGACATTATGTTGCCTGTATGGTGAAGCATTGAATAACTCTAAAGGACTACTTTCGACAGAAATAGGACAAACCCAAGTCTAAGACTGTGAAAAATGACCATGAATCAAATAAATTGATTTGACTTGGAATTTCTTTTTACTTCTAATCCATACATCACATTATGACGATCTACTCCTCCAATTTCAGCAGAAATTTCTTTCCGAATAAACATTTGAAAAAAGATCAAGGTGAAATTTCAACAAAAGATTTCATCGATTTAAAACTCAACAGCTTCTATCGTGAAATTAAAATTTTATTTAAAAATGGATAAAGAAATGATAAAAAATGGCGTCACCCAGATATCTAAACAGTGTTATGTACGTTGCTACCCATGTACAGATGATTAAAGTTTTTAAGTCAAGAAATACAAAATTGAAGTTTCATCCGTTCCTCGTAAATTTTCTTTCCTATCTCATAAAATATTGATTAGAAATATAAATTCATACAAATATAATAAATCAAGAGAAAATCAAACATGGTCCAAAAATTTTGTTTGCGAAATTAATCCAGGTATTTAAATCAATGCGACATTAGCCAATAGAGCACAAATAATTGCTAATTATTAAAATAATTCGTTTATAAACTTCTAGTAACCCAAAAATAGTTATGAATAGTTATGTAAGATTCTCGTTATTTACTGCACCTAAACTTAATTTTTATTCAAAAAAAGTCATACATTCCCTACAATTAGCCTTTTAGTTAATACCTTATTTTGTAATTCCAATTCCATTGATCTTGTAATTGGAAGCAACATCTAACAAATACTTTTACAACATTTTGACATAATTTTTTACAAAGAAGCAAAATCAATGAATCTAAATAGATTTAAAAAATAAAAAAATAATAATAATGATGATGATAATAATAATAATAATAATAATAATAATAATAATAATAATAATAATAATAATAATAATAATAATAATAATAATAATAATAATCGCCATCCGTACATCTTTTTCGCTATATATTTCGATAGCATCACTATCATCATCAGGTTACCTACTTTCACGACGGATGAATATATATACTATATTGATAACATATAAACAAATTATAAAATATATAATGTTAAATTATAACTAAAAATTTTTAATAATCATTCATTTTAAAAACAATTTTAAATAATCAATTATATTTAAACTTTTAAAATTATTAAAATATTATTTAAAGTATTTTTTTAATTATTTAACATAACTATTATTAATATACATCAACATACAAAACTTAATTAAAAACATTCAACACAGAAGCATTCACTGCATTCTGCACATTGATTTTAGGATTAAAATTTCTTATCAATAATGCTTCACATATACACACGCTCAAAACAATTATCAAGTTTTTTGATAAGATTTTAAAGTCAGACATCCTAATTCTCTCATACAGACTTTATTGTGATCCTTAATATTGGACACTCCCTCGGGTCGACAGTGTTCTTGAACTCGAGTACAGAGATGACGGGAAGTCTCTCCCAATGTATGTGGCATTACACCCATTACATGTGAACTGATAAACGAGATCCGAACATAATCCAACCGGCGTTTGAGATTTACTAACAAACATACTACGTACTTTGCACGATTTTGAAACAATTATATAATTCAATGTACCCAACTGTTTACCAATCTTTCTTATGAAATCCTTATATCCTTCAGAATACGGCAATACCATCGTGTATTTTGGCTCATCTCGTTTGTTAGTATCAATACTCATATTCACTACATCATTCGACATATCATTCAATTTACATTCATTCATACTACGATCCTTAGCATTATTCATACATTTATCAACAGTCTCTTTCAACGTTAACAATAAAAACTGTTTTGAGTAAGCCATTCTTCACCAGTAATTCAACTAATTTATCTACACTTTTTACTGAATTTTTAAAAGTGGAAGATAAGCACCATGATCGATAAACCAATCCTTTCACCATGTTTCTTTTATATTTAAATTCACAAAACTCTCTGGGGTGGTATAGAGGCCGGTATCTGTTGGTTTTCTGTAAATTTCTGTCTCATATTGTTCATCTTTGAGTTTAATTAACAAGTCAAGAAATGCTATGGATGTATCCTTCTCAGTTTCACATGTGAATTTAATGTTCTTATGCAATCCATTCATGTAATGCAAAAAAGGTTTCACATGTTCCTTATTTTTAAATATTAGAAAAATATCATCAACATACATTTTATACACAATTGGTTTATCATACTGAAAAGAAGCAATTTTCTTTTCTAAACATGCCAAAAATATTGACGCCATTGTTGGTGCTAAGGGCGAACCCATAGCCACTCCATCAATTTGTTCATACCATTCATTATTAAAAAGAAAATTATCTTTGGAAGTTGCAAACTCTAAAAGCTTCCTAAATGCACTTCCATCACACATATTATGCGCATTAATATTTTCATTCCATAATTCACAACATAAATCGATTGTTTCTTTCAACGGGACATTAGTAAATAAACTATAATAATAATAATAATAATAATAATAATAATAATAATAATAATAATAATAATAATAATAATAATAATAATAATAATAATAATAATAATAAATCAAAGCTTTAATTATTTATGTTGTAAAATAAGCGAAAAACGAAAAATGCATAATAATAAATTCAATAAATATGAATCAAAAAATATGTTTACAACAGCTGCAGCAAAATACATTGAAATAACAAAAACGAAAAACTTGCATTCCGGACTGCTTGGCCTAAAGTACATCACCAATCGTGGACCTTCTAAAGTAAATTAAAATGGCACGTTAACTTATTTATTAATTAATTATAGCGTAAGAGAATTGATCATTTTGAATATTTCTTTTAATCATATGTAAAAAGAACTTACCACGCAATACATTGACCTGATCTCTTAGAAGTTTGATCAATTCATTTAATTTTGAAGCAACCATTTCCATTGGAATCCTAGTTTCTTTAGATGGGTTTGTTAAATACTTAACGAAAAAAATAATTAAATAAATTTCTCCATGAAATAAATTTCACCAGTTTGAAGCTCTTCAATAAGGTTGTATAATTATCTACTAATTGATCAACAGTGCTTAGAGTTTGCTTTTTTAAATCTGTAACTGGGCCATTTCGCAAAAGACTCTACAAATTAAGATAGGTTAAATGAAAAAAAAAATTACTAAAATAAATCACTTTGCATGCACTTGTTAATTCGCTGTTAACTTTGCTACAAGACATCGAAACTACTAAAATATTTTCTTGACGAATAATTGGTTTAAATTCAGGAGATGAAATTTCTAAAATCTTGTCACAAACATTAGCCAAAGAAGGAATCAATCTATTAATTTCTTCTGATGCAAATCTCGGACTGACTGTAATATCAGATCCTATAGAAAGGCGATTAGTAGATGTCGTACTTTCTATTGGTGATGCTAGGAAATTGTTTATTATCAAATGTATAAAAATTCCCAAATTTCTTTATCACCTCGAGATAAACCGTTTTCTAGCTCCAATAAAGTTTCATGATTATTTTCTAATTCAATGATTGCGTTATCAATTGCTTGGAAATCTTTTAAATTCATTTCCTCCATTGATTTCAAAACTTTTAATAGACTTGTAATTGAATTAATAGAACGCTAAATTTTATAAAAAAATTACAATCATCAAATAGAGCAATAGTCACCTTTCCTTCTTCTTTTAGTTGTTGAAATATTGGATCAGTATAGGGAAGCCCACTCGTGTTTCTAGCAACTTCAAGAAAAGTAATAAGAGAAACAATAACTTCTTGAAAAGAGGTTAACAGTTCAATCTAATAAATTATTAAAATAATGAAATCTATATCAATATATTACGTTATATTGTGAAGTTGAGCTATTTAAATGCTCCAATCCTACTTTGACATCGTTCGCCAAACTTTTAGATGCTATTGCGATTTGATTAGCACTTTCCTGTAAAATGTTTATATCGCAAACGTCTTTTGTTACAATCAATTTTATGTTTCTCACAAGTTCACTTGAATTATCTATTACACTATTACTAAATTAAAAATTAATTAAGCTTTTTGACACTAAAAAATTTCATATATACGATAAATATAACAGTATTTAGTGATAGTCAAAATAGACTCGAAAAGGAACATTTGAGATGAGTTAGTAATAAATGGTAATAATAGTAATAAATGGACCTGTTAAAACTTTATGATGAAGTATTGCAAGTAAACTAATATCAGTTCCTCTATTGACGAGGACTAGAGTGAAAGCATGGAACTTTTACGGAGAATAACGAAATTTTTTGGGTGGTCAATCCTGACGTTATTTCGCGCCTGTGTGCGCGTTGGATTTGGAGATGAACTTTTTCTGTATGCGCACACAGACGCGAACAAAATCATTTGGAGATTATTATCGGTTTTTTGAGTTGTATTTTGGTTCGAATTTTTGGATTTTATGTCAAGTTTGGAATTTCGAGAAGTTGTTTAAATTTTGTACTTTTTTCGGTGAATTTGAAAATAAAAAGATTTAAAATTCGTTTGGCCTTCTGATTTCGAAATGGAAAATGTAGTTTGGTACAATAAATCAAGAGTTGCAATCACTGTTGGAATGGATGATATTATAATTGTATGGAGTTTAGAAGATGGCAAACAGAGTGATATATTATATGGACATTCAGAATCAATAGCGAAATTAATCAACGAAACTAACTCATTCCTTGTAAGAAATTAAATCTTGATCAAATGAAGTTGAATAAATTCAAATCAGTTGAAGGTTCAGAAATGATTGACTTTAAGCGGATAGTTGATCCATTATCCAAATACGAATTTCTATATATTCGAACAATAAAACTGGAACAGACGCATGGAAATTTGGACACGAATCTCTATAAATCGGACTTTATGCTTGCCGTTATCCCCCGAACATGAGTTATTACTATATGAGGAATCAAGTCAAAGGCTTTTAGCTGATGCTTCGAAAGAATATGATGCTCAATACCAGAGCGAGTTTATCAGAACAAATATGTTCCTTTCGACATTTAAACACTGGGTATATGGAGATTGAACCCAGTTTTATCCTGAATTATGTTTCCATCAGGCACACCACAATATATCAAGGCAAAACCTCTGCAGAACTAACTTTATCGGCAACATTTTAATTTTTTTACAAGACTGGATTGGTATATATTAATATTTGTACGACTTAATTCCTTTATGTGTATATGTGGAATAATTTTGAATGCATTTCCCAATCTTTAAAACATAAAATAAGTAAATAAAAAATTCATTTTAAAATAAATATATTCACTTAATTTTAAAATATAAAAAATAAACCAACCGAGATTCTTTAAATAGTTCTTTAACAGAATAATGTTCCCTATCATCGTTTTCAATGTCCGCTGACTTAACAAATAAAATGGAAATGTCAATATCACGGTTAATTTCTTTCAAGATTTTTATTGCTTGAGTGCATGCTTGAGTTCCGACATTACTGCTAATTAATAACTGAATAACATCATCTATCTATATATAAATGATGGAAATTTATTAAAAAAATTTGCGAATCAATATTACTCTTTTATGCAATTCTTGTGCCTTTGCTTGTAAATTAGTAATTGAAGAAGCAGCTGAAGGTCGCACTTCTGACGTGGATTTGACTAAACTAATTGAAACCTTTCCAACTGTCTGAACGCACTCTTGCAATTGTTTACCATTGTTTTCATTAGACAATGTAGCAACTGCACTTTGACAAGCACGACACAAATCATCATATTTCTAAATATTTTTAATTATTACTAATATATTGGCAATTTAAAATTCTTTTGAATGCATTTTAAAAAAATTAAAAAACATTTTTAAAATATAATAAAACATTACATTTTAAATCTAAATTTACTCAACAAATTTTGCGAGATATTCAAGTTTATTATAAAAATGCAATTTAAAATAAAAAATTAAATCATTATAATATAAAATATTTCCCGTAATTATATTTCTTTAAAACTTTCTGACAATATACATGTATAATATATATGTATAATATATATGTATAATATATATGTATAATATATATGTATAATCGTTGCTTCTACCAATAAAAAGTCAAAGAAACCAATGTACAAAGCACTCAATAGAGTAATAAATGTAGGAATAATAGCCAAGCTGCTGTATCTAGACTAGTCATTATTTCAATATTTCTACATAGTAAATACGATGCCAAAATCACGTAAAACAACACCAACTGAGAAAAGCATAGTACTATACAGTAATACCCCGTTTTACGTACACTAAAATAAAAGTATAAAACTACATGCACAATGTCCCTCTTTTTCTTTTTCTTTTTATTTATATGTTTATTGTTTTAGTTTATTTCAAACATATTATTCATCAATAAAAGCAGTAGATTCATTTTACGTACATTTTTGTTTTACGTACACGCTCCGGTCCAAAAGTGTACGTAAGTGCGGGGTATTACTGTATTCTAAAGATCAACAAACAATCATGTACATCTGCTCCAGACATCGTCAGAATGTAGTGGTGGATAAATTGCCGAGATGTGGACGAAGCAGAGCTACTACTGTAAGTGGGTATCGTTTCACCGAATACAAAGACAGTCTCCCATGGAATCATCTTCATGTGTTACTAGTAAGGGAATTTCTACATCTACAATACGGCGCCGGGTGATATCATTTGGCTTAAAGAGAAATATCATTAAAGGAGCCAATGATTTATGCAGTCAATAAGCAGAAATGTCTACATTAGACTATATCGCACATCAGAACAATGGCGTTGCGTCATTTGTCCCTATCTTACTCATCCAGATATCTCAACAGCGGTATGTACCAAAGTGGCAAAATATTCACCATGCATCTCTGGTAAATTATCCAAACTGGTGGTGATAAGCTGATGTATTGGGGTTGTTTCAAAGATACGCAAATTAGTTCAATACATGAATTACATGAATTACATGAATTATATTTGCTGGAACACAAATGAAACACACACATGCAGGAAAACAACCTCATTTGGCCCATTTATAAGATGCGCTACACCATGAATTGGTTCTAGAAGCAAAATGTCAATGTTTTGGATTGGACTCCACAATCACCAAATTGTAATTCAATCAAAAATGTCTGGTCGCGGTTGAAATACACCATTTCCAAATTCAACCTGCCAAAATTCATCCACAAACAGCGATGAAAAATTACCACAAAATTTTGAGTTTATTACATATTTGTCTATTTTCTATGCAATCACAACAAATGTCAGAAAAGATATTGTCCAAATTGACTACTTAAAGATTCAATTTGGAAATGGTGTATTCATTTGATAAGGATAGGATTACACCAAGACAATGGTGTGACAGAGGATTTAACAGGTGTAGACAAAAATTGATGCTGAAGACTTGCAGCGTTTGGTGGATTCCATGCCTAGATGCATCAATCATGTTATTAAAATCCATCGTGGTCCCACAAACTATTGACTTTGAAACTATGCCATTTCAGAGTTCTAAGCCTTCGCCAATCACATAATATGTAATTCAAAAAATTTTATAATTTTGATGTTTTAGAATTATTACAATAAAAGAATCATAAAATCTTTTGTAAATATATTTTTAAAAGTTTATTTCTTATCAAAATATATTCATTCAATTACTCTTCAAATTTTTATCACCAGTTAAAGTTGTTTCATATTATGTATAATATCAAAAAATTGTGGATAATAAAATGAATGCTGAAGTAATAAATACAAATTAGTCCGTAGTGAATACACAACTAACAATATAATTATAAATACAACTATAAATAATAAATATTTTTAGTCATCACAAAAGTTAAGTTCTGTATATTTTTCATCACATTCATAATTATGCACTTCCGTTTGTAATTGAGACAATAATGCCAAATTTTAAAAAGATTTATTTATAAGAAATTATTGAAACATAGAAATTCTTAGATTTTTAATGTTAAGTTATTAAAAATTATAATGTTTCTTAATGATAAAAAATAATGGAAAAAAATATAAAATGAAGAATACGAAAACATGGGCAATATGTTTTTGAAGACATAGTGTTCACTTCCACAGACATTTAATGAGATGAATAAATTGTCTTTAGCTATTCTTACAAAATTTTCATCAACATTTATTGAAGAATCTGAAGAGGATTTTATTTCATTAAAATTGTCAAACCATCATCTGGTGCATTATCAAAAACTATTCAACAACAAAAACCTCATTAAAAAGTATGTCAGCTAATTTATGCAATAAAAGTATGATTTTTTATAATTTTATATAATTTTTCAATAAGGTACGACACTAATGTATTTATATTTTATGAAAATAATTGTTATTGGCATGTAATCACAAAAATGTTCGCCTTCCTAGTCTAAAGACTAAGAATAAGGAAAAAGACATGTGGTCCCGGGAGCGATTTAGAAAAAAACAAGGTGGGTTCATCAATTTAATGTAAAACTTATCATTAATTTTGAATTTCGAAAAAAATATCGATATTACAAACCAGTTTCCTAACAACTTCAGAGTATAAATTGCTTAAAGATTATAATTGTATGTAGCAGTTACATTTTAGCCATTAAACCCACATTCTTATTATGTAATACTGTAATGTAATAATGTAATACTTTTTATGTAATACTGTAGTATGGTATGGTATGTTTAATCACAAATATAAAAAATAAAATTCTATAATGATAATGTAATTGAATGATAAAAATTTAATACAAATATCCCAACCATATAATATAAATCTAATACAGATAATAATGATTCAAATCTCGAAGTTTCGTTAAAAACTATTATTCATTTTTATATTTTAAAAGGGATAATGGAAAAAATGACATCCAATTTTTCAAAAATGGAAAAAATGACATCCAAAAGTTTTTAATTGCCAAAATGACATCCATTTTTCAAATAATGGAAAAAATAACATCGAAAATTTTTTCAATAACATGAAAAATAGCAATTTTTAATTATAAATGTAAAGAAAACATTAAGATGAAAATTTAATTTTCAACTGAAGCTCTGATCCTTGCAACCGGGGTCTTCCTCTTCCCATTCTTAAAAATGGAGCTTGTAAATTATCAGCATGTAAAGATTTTGTTGATAACGGAATTATACTTTCAGAATACAATCTGGAATAATTATAAAATGTAAAATACGCTTCAATAAATAGCACAGGATCTTGTCTTAGGAAGAGCATAAATGCTTACATGGTATTCCCGCAATAAAGGATTTCTTACAACTACATTTTTTTTCACTATAGTTTTTTTTCACTATATTTTTCACTATTTGCAACCAATTAAATAGAATTGTTCGATAAGCTAACTGTTAAGGATCTGCTTAAAAGAATATTAGCTAAAAACTAAAATAAATCAAACTATAATGAAAATCACATTTCTGTGTGTATTTTTAAAAAACTAAACAAAACGAATGATTTTTTTCAAGAAATTTTTTTTCTAAAATCTACGAATCAATATGTAAAAATAAGAAAAGACAAAAAATTCAATCGAGAAAAAAACTATTTTATTTTTATCAATAAATATGTTTATTATAAATTTACTTTTGTGTGATAATCTTTGAAACATGGTACAATGCATAATGGAACATCACATAGTTGACACATTATTGTGGTTAAAAATTTTAAAAATTATACAATTAATTTTTTTTTCCAGTTTTTAATGAAATAAATAAAATATTTATAAAAAATAAAATTAAAAAATTTAAATAAATTAAAAAAAAGCCGGTCCTTAAAGGGTTAAATTCACTATCTATACTGAATTCCTTATTAAGAGAGTCGCCAGTCATCGCTTGAATTTGCAATTCGTTTTGTAGCATTTAACGGTAAATAGTGTCAATTTTTTTAAACAAAACTCCAAATATTTTTAATTTAACATATTCTTAATTATTAAAAAATAAACTTAATTGCTATTTTTCATGTTATTGAACAAATGATGATGTTTTATTTTTTCCATTATTTGAAAAATGGATGTCATTTTTGCAATTAAAAACTTTTGGATGTTATTTTTTCCACTTTTAAAAAAACGGATGTTCTTTTAGCAATAAAAAATTTTCGGAAGTCATTTTTTCTATTTTTGAAAAATTGGGTGTTATTTTTTCCATTTTCCCATTTAAAAAATGCTATATAATTAATGGAATTTTCTTAATAATAGTTGGAAACTCAGTAAAATAATACATAAATCAAAATAATCATATCAACATTTATCAAAATTAATTATTTATATACACTAAAAATATTGCAAGATTCTAATTTAAATGAGCAAAGGGAATTAAAGAATAAATGATTTAAATTTTGGTTTTTTATTCGAATAAAAATTAAAGAAAAAAAAGCGAGCAGTGACAATAGTTATAAAAGCTAATTTCATTAATAAACATTTCTGTTGCTAATCATTAAATAAATTAAGATTTAAACCGAATTTTCGTTTCAAAAATTATGATAAAACTATATATAAATAAACCTGAGTAAGATTTTGCGTTAATGGAGCCAATAGACGTTGAGTTGATTCGGAATTTGCATTACTTGAAATATCAGTTGTTAAATTATCCATATCATAGCATATGTCAAGCATTTTTGATTGAGAATTTCCAAATCTAGATTTTTCTGGAATAATAGCTGATTCTTGGACCTTAATTAAATATTAACAAAATAAAAAATCACATTGAGCATTAAAAAAATTTACCTTTGCTGAGGACTTGGTGATCGTTTCAACTATTGTATTAACATTACCTTGTTTGAAAGATATTTTATCAAGAGCTGCCAAAAGGTCTTCAGAACTTTCAATTACTCCTTGAGCCATTTCATCTATTTGTGAATGCACCGAGATTGCCTGATTAAATAAAATACCGTTTCAGTAAATAAGTAAAAAGGCCAAATTAGTAATAAGTTTCAAGCATAAGGAACAATGTATAAAAGAAGTTTTAAATACAGATTTCATTTCAAAGTTTCACCAATTTGTCAATTTTAAAAATAAATTTATGGTGCCGTATCTTTTGAAAAATATCAGTAAAAACGAAATAGTTTCTTAACAGAATAAAATCGATTAAGCTAAATATAATTCCAAAATCTTGATAAAGTGCAAAATAATATAAAAATGTATAATATAGAAAAATGACGTATGGGCATGATCATGGGCGTCTCTAAGGAGTGGGGGGCAATTGCCCCCTGAATTTCCCAAACCATTCTATTTTTAGATTAATTTAAAGACATTTTAATAGATGCGCTCAAACAATGTTGGAAAAACCGAAGACAAAAAAAATTTAATTTAAAGGGGCTTCCTGTTTTTTTCATAAATATATATATAATCATTCCACAAATATATATAATCATTATATAAATAAATATAATCAGTTCATTAATTTATATGAAATTTATTTTCAATATCCTGCCAAAACGATTAAAAATTTTTTTTGAACAAAATCCAAAAATGTAACAAAGAAAAACAAGAAATCAAATGACACAGGAAAAGTTGGGTATAATTGATCGGCTTTCATCTCAAAGAAGCACAGCTAGGGAAATATCACACGCTACAGGGTTTTCCAGGCCCTGTATTTATAAAAGATTGCAGGAAATACAGGAAACTGGTAATGTTACAGTTCAAAAACCGGGAGAAAACGAATAAACCAAGCCGATCGCATTTCCTTTGTCTCAGAAATCGTACAGGACGATAATAGCTTGACTCTAACGGGGATTAATGAGGTTCTGAATGAAAATCAAATAGTTTTATCCAAACCCTCCGTTTGCAGACTTTTAAATCGGCCAATATAACTAGAAAGCGTTTGAAAAGAATTACAACAAATAATCTTTCTCCTGCTGTGCTTGAAGCTAGAGCCGTATATGCAAGAATATTTCTAAAACTTGATTTGAATAGGCTGATTTTCTTAGATGAAACAGGGATCGATTTGCACACAAGCAAATCTTATGGATATTCCCCAGCTTCCACAGATGCTGTTAAAGTTGTAAAAGGCAACAGAGGAATGAATGTAAGTACCTTAGCAGCAGTTAAAATTAATAGTTTGATTTGCTCTGAATCAATATTAGGTGCATTTAACAGCGATAAAAAGCTGGAATTTCTTCAAGCTAATATTAATATTTTTAAGGCTCATCATGAAAGTCCCGTAATAATAACGGATAATGCGAGATTCTATCATTCTCCTGTCATTATTAACTGGTTTCAGTTGAATAATTTTGAAGTTCACTTTCTCCCACCATATTCCCCTCAACTTAATCCTATAGAAGAGTATTTTTCTGCTTTCAAGTCAGCATACAAAAACATACAAAGACCAAATTCTTATCAAGAAATTATTCAAATGATTCCAAGCATTATTTCAAATTTAAATACTATGCTAAATTTTAGAAATTTCTTCGTGCATATGCAAGAATTTATTGAGCTCGCTTACAATAGGACTCCATTTAATTAAAAGTGAATGAGTTTAAAATTTTTTTTATTTATTTGTAGTTGTTAAATCTATGCACAATTAAAAGTTTGTAATTTTATAAATTTAATTTTTGGCAAAAAAAAATTATTATATATATTTATGATTATATATATTTGTTGAATGATTATATATATATTTGTGGAATGATTATATATATTTGTGGAATGATTATATATATTTATGAAATGATTATATATATTTATGAAATGATTATATATATATTTGTGGAATGATTATATATATTTGTGGAATGATTATATATATTTATGAAATGATTACATATATTTATGAAATGATTATATATATTTATGAAATGATTATATATATTTATGAAATGATTATATATATTTATGAAATGATTATATATATTTATGAAATGATTACATATATTTATGAAATGATTACATATATTTATGAAATGATTATATATATTTATGAAATGATTACATATATTTATGAAATGATTATATATATTTATGAAATGATTATATATATTTATGAAATGATTATATATAATTATGGAATGATTATATATATTTATGAAATGATTACATATATTTATGAAATGATTATATATATTTATGAAATGATTATATATATTTGTGGAATGATTATATATATTTATGAAATGATTACATATATTTATGAAATGATTACATATATTTATGAAATGATTATATATATTTATGAAATGATTACATATATTTATGAAATGATTATATATATTTATGAAATGATTATATATATTTATGAAATGATTATATATAATTATGGAATGATTATATATATTTATGAAATGATTATATATATTTGTGGAATGATTATATATATTTATGAAATGATTATATATATTTATGAAATGATTATATATAATTATGGAATGATTATATATATTTATGAAATGATTATATATATTTATGAAATGATTATATATATTTATGAAATGATTATATATATTTGTGGAATGATTATATATATTTATGAAATGATTACATATATTTATGAAATGATTACATATATTTATGAAATGATTATATATATTTATGAAATGATTATATATAATTATGGAATGATTATATATATTTATGAAATGATTACATATATTTATGAAATGATTATATATATTTGTGGAATGAATTTTTTCAAATCATCTTATTTGTATAAAAACTTTCAATATTAACTGACGTTCTGATTTTAAAAAGTGTTCTATTTTGTAAACTAATAAAAAACGTGCTCTATTTTGTATAATGCCCCAAATATTTATTATACACATGCAATTTTTTCAACTCTCTTCCCCCCTAGAAAAATTGTCTACTTGGTAAAAAAAATATTTTTGCTTATTCTTGAAAAATTCCTGCGGGCACCCATGGGCATGATAAGTCAGATCTAAATCAATGTAAGAGTTTTACTGGTTTCATTTAGTAATCTTTCAGGAATGACGTAATTCATAAGTCTATTAATTTTCTAAGTTTTTCTATGAACTTATCCATCAAAATTAAGATCCAGGTAATTTTATGAATTACTTTTAAAGCCTACCTTGGGATTACCTCCACTTTTTTTAACTGCTTTTAATAACTGTTCACTGGCCTCCAAAATTGTGATTAAGTGTTCCAAATAGATATTTGAGTTTTGGATAAGATCTGTTTGATTTGCTGCGCATATACAGCTATTGACCATCGATTCAAGAAGTTGAGTTTGTCGCGAAAATATTCGAGCAAGCTGCTCAGGTTCTTTCTTGCCAGCTCTAGAGAGTTCATTTATGCAACGTGGCATTTGAATAAGAGCACTTTGTAAAATCTAAATTTTAATAAATTAAACAATCTTTCTACACATAATTTTTCACATTTTGATAAGATTCTTCAGATTCAAAAGTACGAGAAATCGATCTTGACCTGTTTTTCATAATTTTCATTTTAGAATCATAAGCTTGTTTTATTAATTTAGCTAATATAGCTAAAGCTTCGTCACATTCTTTCTGACCAGGGGCGCTTTCTCTAAAAACAAAATAATTTAATATACACTTCCTACTATTATTATATTTTATAGAAATTAGTTAAATAAATAATAAAAAATTTATACTTAATTGTCGATATCAAATGTTTTAAAGCATCATTCAGATCTTTACAGCTACTAGAATATGCTATAAATAATTCCTCGTTAGATTCTGATGATATTAAAGCTTTAGAACATTGTACAATTTCAATAGCAGTATCTAAAACTGTTATTCCTGCTGCTTTAATAGGACCTTGAGACTAAAAGTAAATGAGTTTTATTGACAAGTATATATTTTTAGAAATAAAATACTTCTTTTGCTTCTTCTGATATAATAGCAGCATCTCCAGCAAACTTATAGCTTAGTAATAGTTGAACTAATTCAGCTACATTATTTTGAACTTTACCAGACATGGATTCGACTTCCTTTCTATCTTTTTCATTAAAGCTTTGATTGAGATTTTGAACCCCCGTCATTAATTCACTAACAGCTAATAAAGTAATTTTAGTTTTATCGGAAAGCTTAATTTTGTCATTTGGAAATGAAATCATAATTGTTTTGCTAGCTTCGCAAAGTTTCCTTGAATTTTCAGCAATTTGACCAGCAGTAGAAATCATCTAAATTAATTTAATTAATTATAATGTGAATACCTTTATGTTTTCTAAAAAAATAACCTTAAAAGAGATACAGGCTCTTCATTAATAATTTAACCTTGAAAATAATTTAATAACCCGTTTTAAGTTATCATAAAAATTTACCAATTTAAAAATTTAAAAAAATGTATTTCTAATATATTTTCAATTTTGTTTTCTCAATTTATTTTTTGACAGTTGATTATTATTTTTTATATTCCACATGAATTTTTTTGGCAGTGGCGTTTCAAGCATTTGATGAGCATATACTTGGATTGATAATCATTTCATGTATACAAAATTATTGGTAATAGTAAAGAATTGAGGGGGAGGCAAATAAATATTAATTAATTTATATTTAAAAAGAGTTTATCCGACAAGATATTTTGTCCCCTTATAGGTATTAGTCACAAGGGTACTGGTCACACTCAACATGTCACAATAATATATATTATTATTATTATTATTATTATTATTATTATTATTATTATTATTATTAATATTTTTAAAATTTTTTTGAAATATTAATTAATAATATTTATTTGCCCCCCCCCCAATTCTTTAACGCGACCAAATTATCCTTAAATTTCAACATTGTTGATTGAAGAATCACACCCATTGAATAAAATACATTCTTCTTCGAGTAAATCGTCATTTAGAGCAATTAGATTAATCTTTTTGTCGAATAGACTGGAAAATGCAAACAACTCCATTTTACTTTCAGTTAAGATTTCCCTTTTCAAACAAATTTCTTCATCTTGATGAAAAAATTCAAAAAGAATTCCATTCTTCCTAATATACTTCAAACATTTTTCCATTGTTGATATTTTCCAAATTTTGTAAATTTGGGGTGGTTGCATACTATTCATAAATTGTCAATTAAAAGGATTCAGGTTTTTCTGGAAACGCTCACTCATCCTGGTTATGATCAAAAAATATTCTTTCACTGTCAATCACTATTTTTTCAAATGTTTCAATCCATTTTTTTCTTTAAAGTCTTTCTACCCAAAATGAGAAGCACTGCTTGCTTCAAGAGTCTTGTTTGATGACATTTCAAAATGACAGTCTTCAAATAATTTTTGAAAAAAGCCTCTGACCAGTCTAGTTGGTCTCCACTGAAAATTCTTCTACGACCTTTAGAGGATTCTTTAATTTTGAAAATCATAAATGTTTGTGCACGTATTCGCCAGCTGCATTTATTGTAGGCGTGAAAGTAAATTTTTTGTGAGACGAAGATGCCTATTTCAAAAATACTTCTTTAGAACCTCTAACAGCAATTGTGTTTGTTGGCTGGTGTTCGAGATTTTTTTTGCTCTTATTTTCAAAGATGACGAATTTGCGTGCCATTTCTTTAAGACCAGTATTGGAAACAATCCACAAAAAAATAATAACAATGCAGAATTATCAAAAAATAATAGCGTCCTTTATTCCTTATTTCATGTGCCGCTAAAACCTCTATTTTAGTCTAAAAAATATTTTCCTTTTATATCTTTGATAATATTATAATATTAAAGTTTTTCCTGTAAAATAAAGAAATTTAGATCAGCCCCTGAACCAATCCACCAAAAAAATAGGCTCAGTTATCGATTTAATTTTTAAAATTCGCAAATTATTAAAAAAATAGCCAATTACCTTTTTATAAAAAAAGACCACCCGAGGAGCATGCGCGTGCATACTCCTCGGAGGGGGGGACGGTAGGAATTTAGGTTTCCTTAATAAATTGTATTAATAATTATGAACTTTTAAGCAACATCACTAATTTATTTAATTTTAAATAAATTATAGTTATATTACTGTTATAAAAAGGTCACAAACTTTCATTGTAGCAGATTAAATTATATTGAATTACTGATTTATTTTAAAAATACTTCCAGGCATGGTTACTACAATTTGTAAAGACAGTTTTATGCATTATATTAATGTCATTATATTTTCTTATTTACTTCAAAATAAATATATTATAAAAGATACAAAACTGCTCATCAAAACTTCAAATCAAAACACCAAAAGATAAATAAGAATTCTAACAAATCAGTCAAAAAAATTTAAATAACTAATAATCAAATCACAAAATAAACGTAAATTTTCAAACCACAATTTGACTTTAAAAATCATGCACGTAATAAAAATTGAAATTAATGGAAACTTGAAATAAATAATAAATAACTATAAATGAGTCCAAATAATTATAACAATGACAGAAAACATCATTTATATTTTTTATGTTAAGATTAAGCAAAAATCAGAAAAAAATCAACAAAATGTTAAATAATTAGAAATTATTCATTTATGAAAGCAAAATCTAAATTTAATTTTACATATTTTTGTTAGCAATCAATAACAATTGAAACTTACTAAAAATGAATCCTAAAAATTATTAAAATGTAAATAAATATCGAGAGAAAAAATAAATTGAAATGAATTTTTAATTTAAATAATAATTCCGAATTTCAAATAAAAATTAAATTAAGTTTCATAAGAGGTAAATACATTTATATGAAAATGTCACCCAGAGTAAAATAGCCGAGTAAATAATGGATGTTCGTAACTATCTGATTGGAACTCTCTGATTAAAAAATACATTGTTATTAAAATCAAACATTATTACTATTACAAACATTAATATTATGCACAATAGCGAACTTTTAGAATAATTTTTATATTACAAATAAATTAATGAAAAAATTTAAAAATTTTCAATGTTAATGCATGATAATGCAAAGAAATATCAAGCACCTGTTTGGAAATGGTTTTCATAATTCAAAAAAAATAGTAAAAAAAGTTTTAAAAAGTGACTACACAAAGATAAATAATTCTTTGGGTGCAATCAAACATTATTGTCATACATAGAAAAAACACTTACGTTTTTAGAATCTTATGTATACATCGAAAAAAATTTTAGTTTTAATTTACGACATTGTAGTAAACTACCAGATATTTTAGATTTACGAACATATTATAGATATCAAACAAATAAATATATTAAAATTTTTAAGGATTGAAATTGTAATAAACAAGTTAAAATTTTCAAAGAATGTATTTAAACATATTTCCCTTTTAGGACAGATGCAGATTCAATTTTTTGATATATTATCAAATAAAAATTTTAAATTATGTCTCTTGAAATTTTTAAGTTGGTTTCCAACATTGGTTTCTTTTAAACTTATTTGAAATGCATTGAATGCACTAAAAACTTTATCTACAGGAAATTTATAAATAGACTATTTTCAACCAGCACCTATTAACGGGTAGCCTATTAATAGACTTTTCCAATAGAAGTTTTTTGTAGTATTGACATGCTTAATTTATTTACAATTTCATATTACGGAAAACTTCGAACAGTATCAATAATCCAGATACTATCATTATAAAATTAATTTTTAGTGATAATATAAAAATATTATCACTAAAAAAATTTCCCATTATGTATCATCAAATTATTTTTGAATACAGATATTTTAACAAGTGTTCAATTTCTTTAACTGCAGTGTTTTAATTTGCAGTGTTTTTAATTTACGCATTTTAAAGAACTTTGCTAATTTTTATCTTTTATTTTGAAACAACCAAATAATATCACTAGTCCAATTAGTATCATTATTTAATTTTGTACTGATACTATTTGGAGTTTTCCGTTAGAATAAATAATAGGGAAAATGGAAAAAATAACACTCAATTTTTCAAAAATGGAAAAAATGACATCCAAAAGTTTTTAATTGCCAAAATGACATCCATTTTTCAAATAATGGAAAAAATAACATCGAAAATTTTTCTTGTTAAAACATCACCATTTTTTCAATAACATGAAAAATAGCAATGAAGTTTATTGTTTAATAATTAAAAATATGTTAAATTAAAAATATTTGGAGTTTTGTTTAAAAAAATTGACACTATTTACCGTTAAATGCTACAAAAAGAATTACTACGAAGCAAGTTTCATTCAAAATTAAAAGAAGAAACAGTAAAGGTTTGTAAAGATATTGTTTGTACGTTTACAGTCAATGCCTACTTCAGCATGAAAAGAAATGTATGTATTGTGTCTAAAGCTTAGCCATATCATACTTGCGCATCTAATCCAACCAAACTACATTCTAATACTCTTATTAAAGAAGCAATAAGGGATAGTGAAGTTCTCGGAGTAAAGCCAAAGAATGTACTCAGATCAGTAAGACAGAAATGCTCTTTAGAAATAAAGAAGAGGAAGAGGAAGACCCCGGGTTGCAAGGATCAGAGCTTCAGTTGAAAATAAATTTTCATCTTAATGTTTTCTTTAGATTTAAAATCAAAAATTGCTATTTTTCATGTTATTGAAAAAATTTTCGATGTTTTTTACCATTTTTGAAAAATTGGGTGTTATTCTTTCCATTATCCCTAAATAATATTCCATATTTTAACTTTTATCTGACACTATCTTTGTATATTGTATATATTGTGTCACGTCAGAAGTGACTTACAACCGTTAAGGTTGCCGAACTTTGTCATTAACAGCACATTTTCTCATGCGATAAGCAAGCCGAGTTGATTTTACTAGATAATCTACACTCAAATTACTTTATTTTTTATGTGTATTTATTTAATATGTAAGCGGTCGCTGATTGAACACCGTAATAGCTAAAATTGAAATGTCTAACTCTTCTTTTAATGTAATAAATTTAAAATTGAATCAAAAATTATAGATAAAATTAATCTTTCAAAATTATTTAAAGAGAAGTTACAATATTTTAAAATCATGTTTAAAATTTAAAAATATAAGAAATGCACAAGTTATAACAATAAATTTTATTATAAATTATGATTGAAAGCTACCGCAAATAGATAGATAATATCTAAAAAGCTATTCCAACTTTCAAAAATAACCATTAATACTTTACTTAATTTTATTTGTTTCCCCTAGGATCCAGCACTTAACCATTGAAAAAATTTCATAAGTTTTTTTGAATTAAAACATTGTTTAAGAATTTTTATCACAAAAATTTTATTAAGACAAGGAATTTGGCAAATTTAATTTTTTTGCAATACACCATTGGCACACATGATAAAATTTAAAAATTAATGTTAATTAATTAATTAATTAATTCATCGTTATTTATATATTACCTGTCTAGCAGTTGTGTCAGGATTACAGATAGTTTGACAGTTCTCAGAAATTTCTTTTTGAATTTGTAAGAATGACGTATGATCAGCAAGTCCTTTTTTTCCAATTTTAGTTCGCACATCTCCTATACCAACTAAATAAGCAGTCTGAAAATTTCAGTTGTCGCCAGTTAGCATCACATTGAAATTAATATTTAGTACCTGGGCTGTTTCTTCTAATAACATGCAGACAGAATCTGCACAATGATAGATAGAATCGATAAATTTTTGATTGTTTTCCTCTTTAACTGCGGCAGGGATGTTTTTTAAACTATCAGCCAATGGTTGCTATTGGAAATAAATGTCAAATTAACCAATGAGAACAAAAACGTGTTTTACCACAGTTTTATCAATAATAAAATCGAGACATTCAAAGTAATCTTTATGTGAAATTGGATGGACTGGATTATCGAGAATTGGTCGCATGCTCTCCAACCGGTAAATTGTTTTATCACATTCCTTTTGGCCAGGCCGTAAATTTGTTGAAATATTTGTCAGCAACCGATTAATGGAATCCAACAGCGTCCTTTAATATAAATATTGATTTAATAACAGCTCATCATAATTTTATAAATTAATATTTATGGGAAATAAAAATGCAATTTTTGATTTTTATTTTTTACTAATTATATAGAAGAAATTATCATTATTTATCACAACTGACTAGGTATATAATAAATAAGGGGATGATATCGTGGTTTGGATCGCCTTTAAGTTCTATAACTTTCTTTCAATCCTACATTTTAGATCAAAAATAAAATTCCTAAATAATAAAATCAAATCGAATAAAATTGTTTAATATTTAATGATTATAAATTGGGACTAATATTCAATTTAAATATAGGCAAATAATAGGAAATTGACAACTATTTTTATTATTTTATTCAAAATATTTCAATTATATTAATTTCATCTAGACAAAATCTTCAAAAAATCTTCATAAGTAACTCGATTAATTTGAATATTAAAAAGTATTTAATTCGTTTAAATTTATTTTAGAAAATCGAGGAGATTATTTATAAAAAATTTCCTGAGGAAATATAACTAAATTAAAAGTTAAATAACAATGAAAGACAAAATTATAATGTTTTAAATTTATAAATATAGTAGTTTAATAAAATATAATTAATTATCATATATTATTAAATGGTTTTCATTTGCATTGTTTTTAAATTAGCATATAGTAAAATTTAAATAAATGAAATGATCAATTCTCAAATTTAAAGTTCGTTTGGGTAAATAATTAAATTTTTATTCTAACTAAAAATCACGTTGACTGACATATTTAAAATTAAAATTTATACATATTTAGTAGAATTCTACTTTAACTGGCGTCAATTAGCTAAATGACGTAAACCGAAAAACGATTTAAATTGTATCTAGTTAAAACAGCCATTTGGGTCAGTTTTCCTTCGACCTTAACAAGGTTTTAATTCAAATTTGTTAATTTTGAGAAAATTTGTTTATAATCAATAACATCTTTTAACTTTTTAACTTCTGATTTGATATTTAACCCTCTCCGTATATTTGTCGAATATATTCGACATTAAAGCAAGATGTCACTTCCAGTTTCATAGGCCATTGCAAAAGTACATCGTTTTCACCGCGCATTATGAAAAAGAAAACAGAAAGATGTGTCCCTTTTCCAGCTATGAATCCATCGGGATGAAGCTGAAGGCACATTTTGTAACCGTTTTTGTGGGAATAGAACGGGTCACTATAAATATCAGCATTATTTTTTACACGGAGAGGGTTAAGATTATGATTATTTCATTTTTTCAGATTATGGATCAAGGTGGTACTTCCTACTGATTATATTGATCTAGGAAAATAAACGAATTTGTATTTTGAATTGTATTGAAAGTTTGAAAGATGAAAGTTTGTTTGTTTACTTGTTTTCTATAGAATTCCCCACCGTTGGACCTAGGGTGCTGAAATTTTGCCTGTAGCCCTCATTTGACTCGGGACAGGTCATATGCTATGTTTCACCCCGGGTGACCACCCCTAGGGTACCCTTAGTCAGTTTTTTTTGTTTATCTGGTCAGGAATTTACCATATAAAAGTTTTCAAAGCAGAATTCAAACATGGAGAATTTGAATTTTATTTGATTAGTAGTGAACCAGTTTGCAATTGGAAAAATATTGCCAGTTATTTTTCGATTTAAATTGGAGTGCGTTTTCGATTTTACAAATTGAAATTTATTTTGAAAGCTTTTCTTATTGTGAATTAAACATGGAATTGAAGCTATTATAAAATTAATACTAGAACGTAATAACATCATTAAACAAAAAAAACTCGGGCGAAGCTGGGTACAACAGCTAGTTAAATATGAATACAATGACAATTGAAAATAAATCAGAGCTGAAAATCGAAAAAAGTTCTTATAATGCTTAATATGTTTTAAGATTATAAAATTTGCCTAAAGCACAAAACCAGATTGAGAATAATTAACTATATGTGATTTCGTTAAATATTATTTTTGTTGTTATTATCAAGTACACCTAATTCTGTTTTTACACAAATTTGATTTAACACGAATTAAAAAGAATTTTTTTTCTCTCTACACGAATTGCTTTGTTTTAACACGATTTTCAATATTCTATGAAATTTTTTTTGATGTTCTATTAATTTTTTTTATTTTTATTTTTCACAAATTATGTATACATACATTTTAACTTCGCATTATATTCTTCAGAATTCAGTTAGATTATGTCGTGTGTTTTCCCCGAAATATACATAAAGTAAATACGTAATGTACTTTGTATGCAATTCAGTTTGGTTTTAAGAATTGAAAAGAAAAGACGTTTAGTTGTTGTGAATGTTTAACAAGTTATAAGTAAAATAAGGTGCTCGTATAGATTTATTAACCCAATAATGTACAAATTTTATTATATTTTATATATGATCTGAAAAAAATATATAAACACAATAGATATTTTTTAATATTAAAATACATTAAAAGTCATTTGTAAAAGGCAGTGCTGAAAATTTGTGAATATTAAAAAACATCGGTATATTTACTGATTCATAGTCAAGCTTTTTAATAAATACAATGTCAATAGAAAAGAAATCAGTGGTGAAATTTGAAAAAAGTTCTTATAATAAAATACATTTATTTATAATAATTTTTTTCTTGTATTATAAGAACTTTTTTTCCAATTTCACCACTGATTTATTTTCCATTGTATTTATTATAAAGCTTGAAGACTATGAATCAAACCATGAATCCGAAATACAACCGTATTAAAACATCTACTTTAACTTATCATGTATGTTAGGCGCAATTTAAATTCATTCAATTTGTATTCTAACATTGAAATAACCGAGGAATATCTAATGTAAAAATTAATGCAGATTATGATCACAAAAGTTTTTAATTGATTTAAATATCCTATGTACAAAATTTAAAAAGTTATTTTAATTATTTTAATTTACCTTAAATAGTTTTAATTTAAGATGAGTTTTTAAATTTTGTGTAAAACCGTTGTTTAATTTTTTAAATATTAAGAATAAATAGTTTAGAAAAGTAAATTCTAAAACTGGTAAGAGAAATCCCGAACTTGAACATATTCGAGAAAAATTCAACTGTTTGGGGATTGATGGCCAATAGATGCACATTTGTAAAAAATTAGACAGATCTCCAAAACTCAAATATTTATTTAAAATATTTAATCACAATTCTCGAGACTAGTGAAGTTATTAAAAAGCGTTTATATAATAGTGGAGGCAATTTTAAAATATGTTAAATATCATTAATAAAATTTTTATACAATTTAATTGGTACTGATAGTATAATTAATTTTGGTTAAAAATTATGAGGAGAGACAATTAATATTTTATTCATTAAATTTACTTATTTAAAATAAAGTTACATTTGATATATTATAAATTATAAATAAGACATTTAAAATTAATAAAAATTATTTATTTATTAAATTTATTTAATCAAAATACAAATGCATTTTTCTACATTATATATTATAAATTGACTATTTAAAATTATTAAAAACATATTGGACATACTAATATTTAATTATACTCTTAGAGCAGTGCGAACTAAAACAATTAATTGCCTATTCAATTTTTAAATACTTTTTAATGAATAATTTAAGAAAACAAATCATGTATTTTTATACTGAATTTTATATAGAAGGAAAGTTTAATTCCGAAAATCGATATTTGGAATTATATTTCCCTAAAATACAAATCAGATAACATACACTATTTGTTTGCCAATTGAATTATAGTAATCAAACGCAGCAGTGTCATTTTATAACTGGATAGAAAATATTCACCAAAATTCATTGACACAATTTCAGAAATTAAAAATTTACCCAGGAGAAATTATACAATACTTATTATATTAAATATTAATTTACTTTGTGGCTTCTTGTAGTTGTTTACGAATGATTATATTATCTGGTTCACATTGAATTTTTTTCACTATTTCAAGCAATGTTTGACAATCCTGAGACATTACCATAATTCCATTTGCTATATGATCTTTATTTGAAGACACGTGGTGCAGTGCAGAATCAGACTCATCAAACGTATCGTGTACGAGGATATTACAAATCTCAACAATTCTATCATACGAAATTCTCATCTTTTTGCAGCCTTTATTGACTAAATTGAAAGATGGTGCAGATACCAATTCGTTAACAGCCTACAATTATTGAATTAATTATTAAATATAAAAATCTACACAATGAATTTTAAAATGTAGTAAATATGCCAAAATCTACTCGAAGTGCTTACTCGAAAGCTTATTACTAAAAATTAAAACAAAAATATTGCTACTTGAGATTTTTCAACTTTTTCTTAAAATAAAATCCGTCTACCTTTAAAATACATGATTATTAATTTCATACATTTGTTATAAAATGATAAATGTAAGTTAATATTTAGTTATAGTGCGTCTCTCATTCGTTTTAATCGTGTTGATGAATCACGGAAAAATAATTTTAAACATATTTAATCAAGTCTATGTTGCTCGTGCGAATGTACAATAAATTCGATTTTAAATTACAGATTTTTAAATTACACTTATGAACATTTTGAATAAGTCATGGGCCTAAGTAGCAAGTTTCCCATCAACTTTGCCATAAACAGCATCACAATTTCGCTATGTATTCCTGCAGTGATGTTACTAAACTGAGACACGAGAGAATTATTGAAATTTATTGTAACAATATTGAAAGACTGTATACAAAAAGACTATATAAAAAAAACATTATTAAAATCAAAAAACTCCATCATTCAGTTAACCATTTATTCAAAATGAAAATATGAGAGGCCTTAGAATATGTAACCAATGACATCGCAAGACTCGTTATCAAACGATGTCTTGACCATCGTCAAAGTAGTATTCCTGGAAAATTGTAATTTCCTGATTATTAAAACATAAAATTAAGCGAGACTCATAAGTGGACCATGGACTAGAAAATTAGGGAAACCATATTATAGACTCCAGAGAATCTAGAAGAACTACTAAAATTCTTTTCCCAACAACATAAAACACATATGATACAACCAATCTTTATATATGAGTGATATTTCCGTTTGTGAAGTCAAAACTGTTAATTATGAACTAAAATTCTTTTATATTTTCAGGTTTCTAAGAAATAAAATCCACTTGATGCTTCTTTCTTTAAAGAATTTTATGTATATTAGAAGCTGCTAAAACATCTTCTAAATTATTTTTTAAATCCGGTTCAAAAGTTAATGACATAATGCCTTCTTTCTGATGCAATCTCTACTCAAATGTTCTACCTTGTGACATGTCCAACATTCGTTCTTATTTCTGTTCGGTCATTCTTCTCGATACTCTCTCGACTCGCTATTATATCTTGGTGATACAATATTTGTTGCTTTATTTGTAACCGCGTCTCTGTAATTTCTTGTTATATTCTGTTCTGGTCTTCTTTCTCTCTTCTGCAACTATACGAGATTCATGTAACTTCTTGATTTTTTTCTTTACTTCCGTTGTTCCTTTGGTGTCACTTAGACTCAATTCTCGTTTCAAAGTCTTCTCGACTGCACAGTGTACCAGCAGATATTATGTTAACTCATGCCCCAATATTTTATCGTCTAACTCGTCTATGATAGTAAGATATTTATCGGGCTCTTCACTAGTCTATCTATAAGACATAACAGATTGTAAATCTTCTGCGAAACTTGTTTTTTTGACGAATGCCTTTCGCAATCTTTCCTTAAAACATTTGATATTTTGGTCAACTCCTGTATATATCTCTCTGATCTGTTTGTCCATCAGTAATTCGATACATCACTTCTTGTCTTGCAGTAGGCATTTGTACCATTTTAAAATATCTATCACATTCTTTAATGAATGTTTCAACATCATCCCCTATATGATAATCATTTGGGAATAGCTTCTTTATGAAGAAATCCATAGACGTGGTCGACATATTAGAAGCTACTAAAACATCTTCTAAATTATTTTTTAAATCCGGTTCAAAAGTTAAAGACATAATTCCAAATATTTATTTAATAAAATATTGTATAATTTCCAAACAAATTTTCCGCGTTGAATAAAATATTTTCAAAACCATTTATCAAAATATTTAAATATTTAAAACATATTTATTTAGAAATTTTTCATTATTAAAACTTCTTTTTTAAAAAGCGATTTTAATTTTTAATTTAAAAATTTCAACTTAAAAAAACCAATTTAAAAATTATTTAAAAGTTATTTTAATAGTCAATTATTTACAATTTAAAATTATTTTGATAAACCATTGAAATATTTAACTCTCAGCTGAAAACACCTCACAATGTAAATTTTTAATAACGCAAATATGTTTTAATATTTAAGTTATTCTAAGTTTTTTTTCTTAAAATAATTATTTTCCTAGTAAAAATCTTTAGACAAACTTAATATTTGATAATATGACACTGTTGATCAAAAATTAAGTTAATTCAAAAGAAAATAAGCATGAAATTGTATATTCAAAAGAAAATGACAAATAGTACCTGATTAAAATCGAATGTCGTATCGGTCAATTCTGATCGGCAATTACTCAAATTGATGTTGCTATCTTCTTGAATAGGTAATCGGTTTTCGGCAAACTGATGTTTTTTGGATTCAATATGTTTTGATAACATATCCAAATCTCGTTGTCCAGGAAGACTATCAAGACAAAGTGATAAGGCGTCTGATAACCTCACAGAAGCCTTTAAAATTAACCAGTTAAGATCTTAATTATTACTTAATAATGTTTAAAAATTTTAACACCAATAATTATTAACCGAAAAAGTTAAACTATTTAAACCTCTATGTCACATTAAACCACAAAGATTAATTTTCTATTATTGGTAAATTCCAAATTACCAGAAATTCCCATATCCGAAAATCATTTTTATTCTTCGAAATTTTGATATTGCTTCAACATGTTAAAATCTTTTCCAAATTTTGTGTTAAAAAGTTGAATAATGATAAGTGGTCAAAGTAGTCAAAATTTTTCAAAATGTGACATTTCAGGAGGCCGATTTTATTGAGCTATCGCAAAGAGAGGATTCAAAAATGTGTTTCAAAAAGTATTTAAATAGTAAGGTGGAATTATGAAAATAATTTCAAATTTTTAAGGCATCTTACAAGCAACTGAAAGTTTAAAAATATATAAAGTTTTAATAAATTATTATATTATTAAAAATTTTCATGAATTTTATTTAATTTTAAATTCCTTTTTTGTAACATTTGTCATTAAGATTACTTGTTGAGCATGATCCATTTGATCATTATCCGGGGGGCTAGATTTAGCTTCAATAACTAAATCACGAGCAGCTTTTACAGCTTCTAAACAGTTATTTACTATTTGAAATTGAGCGAGTTTTTCTAAATCTTTATCATTGTTTCCAGATTCTTGATTTTCGAATTGAATACTGGCAGCCACTCCTCGAGCTGCGTGAACTAATCTTTCAAGAGCCATAGATAATTCTCTGGCTTTTTGACCAGCCGCATCAAGATTTTCTAAATTCTGATAACTGTCTTCTCCATTTGTTTGTTCATACACAACGCATCTACTTTCTAAGTCATTTTTAAATTGATTAGCAGCTGACCCACTTCGTCTAACGCTTTTTATTAACAAAGCAGCTGATTCATCGCTCTTAAAGAAATGATAAAATTAAACATAATGTTATGAATTAAATAAAAATCAAAATATATTCTACTCTTAAAGTTGTTAAAACAAATTAATATTAGAAACATAAATTTGTTTAATTCAATTAAATTATTTTAACCCTGCAGAGCGCGCGCTAAAAAAATTACATGGATGCGCGCGTTGGGTCTCACAGACCCAATATTGTTTTCTCATGATTTATAGACTTATTGATTATCATTTTCATTAATTTAGAAAATAAATTTTTATTTATTCAAACAATCAAACATTAATTGTACAAAAGGTGCATTCTAAAATATTACCAAAATAAAGTAAAAATAATTTAATTATATTTTGGAATCTAAATTATTATAGTACTGCATATGTTAGACATTTATTTTTTTTAATAATTATTAATAACTAATTATATTTACAAATTTATTTCATGGAAATTATTATTATCACCACAGCATAATTGCATTTTTCAGTAAAAATCATTAGAAACAAATAAGTTTTTTAATAAATACAATGTCAATTGAAAAGAAATCAGTGGTGAAAAATGAAAAAAGTTCTTATAAAACAAATATTTATTTTGTATTTCGCCTTGAAATTTGAAAAGAAGTCAAAAGAATAATTTTGAAGAATGAGTTTTTTACAGTAAAATGAAAAAAATAGTTATATAAAATATAAAATAATAAAATAATAAATATAAAATAATAAAAATCAGTGGTGAAAATTGAAAAAAGTTCTTATAAAAGTCAAAAGAATAATTTTGAAGAACGAGTTTTTTACAGTAAAATGAAAAAAATAGATATATAAAATATAAAATAATAAAAATCAGTGGTGAAAATTGAAAAAAGTTCTTATAAAACAAATATTTATTTTGTATTTCGCCTTGAAATTTGAAAAGAAGTCAAAAGAATAATTTTGAAGAACGAGTTTTTTACAGTAAAATGAAAAAAAAATAGATAATTCTACTCTTCAAGCATATATTCATCTATTAGAACTTGTTGAAGTTCCATGAACTATACAAACTATACAAAATGAAAAAGACATTCGAGCAACTGCGTCTTTAAAAAACGTCCAGGGGATATCTTGTGTTTATTCTGATGATAAGACCACGAATCATGTAAAAAAGAAATGGAAACTCTAAAACATAAAAGAAACTCTAAAACATAGTTTCCCAAACTTTTTTGGCCTACTGCCCCTTTTTCATAAAAAAAATTACTTAACGCCCCCTGGAACTCTTCATTATTTAAGGATTTAAGCAAACGAACTAAAATTTACAGTGGGTTTTTTATGTATCTATATTTGTACCTAGGGGACAAAATAAAGAAAGATGTTGTTATAAGGCACCTTGACTTTCAAATTATAAAATTATTTATTAAATCAAAAAAATTCATTTTTAATACATAGAAAATTAATATTAATCCTAATGAGAAGGATGAACCTGGTGTACTGCTACCAATTTATTTACATTTAGCTCTATTTCTGTCAGAAGCATTCTTAAATCACCACGATTAGTTATTTGCAGTCGGTTTCTCTTTTTGGTAAGCATATTTGTGACCGCACTGAAACCACGTTCCACTAAATAAGATGATGGAAAGGCTATGATAAACTTCTGTACGATAGCCCATAATCCAGGATAAAGCGTGGGTATTTGCTTTTGCAGCCAAAACAACTGGTAGCCGTTTTTGAATTTAAATTTTAATTCCTCATTTGTTGTTATTTCTATCAGTTCTTCTTGTAATTTTGGAGATTCTTCTGTATTTGCATTTGAAAAAGGGTCCAAAACCCAATCGGGTATGTTCATTTTAAGAATATCTTCAAATCGTGTATTGAAGTCAGAATGAAGAGCCTCCAAGTGCTGGCAATAAGCAATCAAGTCTTCATCATGTTTTTCCACTGTTGATAAATTTGGAAACTGGCTGAATTCTCATCTTCCCAAATTTCGTTTGTACAGAAGAAGTTTTGCTACAAATGAAGAAATAACCGTTTTTGTTTTAATTAAGTTCAGGTCATCGCCTTGGAGCTGTAGATTTGATTCATTAAATTTGTGAAACAAATCTGTCAAATAAGCTACGTCATTTTTTGAATCAATCAATTTGGCTCGTAAAGGATCATCTTTGTTTTCTAGGAACACTAGCACTAGGTCAAAGAGTTTATAGAACCTAGCCAAACAGGCACCTTTTGACAGCCAACGAACTTCTGTATGCACTGTATTATTGCTCAAAGGAATTTTCTTGATAATATCAGATGCTGGCTTATGTAGCATAGTTCGAATTACCTCACTTATAGCCGGTAGAATTAGTTGTTCACCAACAGTATGAGGTTTTCCTGATTTAGCAATCAATAACGATATATTGTAAGAAGCACGCAGACCATCGTCATCTTGTTTGAATGCTACTGAAAATAGATTTGCCAATGACGGTTGTTTCATAAATTTGTCTTTTAGTGATTGGAAATATGATAAATCTTTATCTTTTTTGTCAACATGAACTTTCTTTAAATGTTCTTGCATTCTTGAAGGCTTCATAGCTTCATTTGATAAAACCTTTTGGCATATCAGGCACATTGGTAATGTTTGGTTTGTGGACGACTGAATAAAGCCAAATTTCAAGTATTCAACACTATATTGTCTACATTTTTTCTTAGGTCCACTCATGATATTATCTATAAAAAATTATGGTGATATAAAATTAAAAATAACGGGTTTTAACTAAAATACTAATAAATACTAGAAGACACAAAAACTTACAGAGTTATGAGAGAAAATATGTTTAAAATAATCACATGTAATAAATATATTACTTGTCACACACAATTTAGAAACAATAATGAATTAGATTTCACGTATGTCGCCTACATTTAACTCTTTTTCACACGAATTTTTTTAACTCTTTTTTCACACGATCGTGCAAAAAAGTGCATAGATTTAATGAAATTGCGAGAGAAAAGTGACAGAAAAATGTGACTTTCACATGAGCTTTTTTTACACAATTTTTTTTACATGGAACAAATGTATTGTAAAATAACGTATTCATTAAAAATTTAACTGTAATTTAACAACATTGTGCGAACACGAGTTTTTTTTAATTTTCTTAATGCTTCCACCGCCCCTATATTTTTATTCAACGACCCCCAATTGTACTGTCGGCTACTGTCGCCCCCCTGGATAGCTCTACCGCCCCCAGGGGGGGGCGATATCGCCCACTTTGGGAAATACTGCTCTAAAATAAGTGAAATTGTTATTTTAAGTCCAGAGGACATAATTTCATTATTTCACAATGATTTCACTTCTTACCGTCTGCAGCAACTACTTTTTAAAGGAAAAGCAAGAACGCGGATAATTATAAGAAAAATTAAAATGGAACTTCCGTAGTCAATGACCAATAAAATATATAATTATAACTATTTGTTCATTTTTGCGGTCGATACGTACCACAATAAAAAATCAGCAGTGAAAATGATCGTAAACTACAGATAATATTGGATTATATATCACAACTAAGTGTCATTGCCACTTGATCAAGCAATTATCACATATTATTGCAAAATGAAAACAAATCGCTAGTAAATGATTATGCTTGCAAAATTTATGTTTTATATATTGATGATTCTCAGATGGTATGGAAAAAACTCTAGAGACGAAAATTATTCCTTCTAACGCAAGAACGCATTAACAAAAAAAACTAAGAATGTAGTGAAAATTTAATGAATATTTAAAATAATGACAATAAAGCAAGCATCTTGTGCAAATCTTTCAAGAGAAATATGTGTAAAATAAAACAAACAATCAAGATTTTTGTAATAGTATTCAGGATTCAATCAAGTAATAAACGGTTTAAATGCGTTTCTTTTTATTGTTACAGCAAAAAGTCATAGAATTTACATAGAATTAAGCTAACTTATTCAAAAAAATTTCTAAATAAATAGTACGAATTTGACAAACTAATTCAAATGTTGGCATTTACATTAATCAAAATGCATGGGTAGAATAGCTTTAAAAAATCTATATAGTTTTTAAGCAAATGAAATCACACGTGTGGGAAAAGGATTAACAAAACACCATATACATGTTTTAAAATGTGCTTTAAGATAAAATTACCAATTTACCTCTGTAGATATCTAAAAATATAATTTTATTTTTCATTGTGATTATAATTATAACAAAAAATAAAGGCACTAAAAACTAGATTTTATTGATAATGAATTCACAAAACAACAGAAAGTGACTGTGTTGATATAACAATATACTTACCTTTTTTCGTCTATCACTGCTCCAATCTGGAGTAGGACATGCTGATGCTAGAGACGTTTTCAGAATACGCTTGTAAATTATATAAAAACAATTTTAGAAAAAGAAACGCAGCAAACATATTATTAAAAAAAAACTAATTCGCGATTATTGAACTAAAGCAAAATTTCGAAGTGGAAAATTGAAAAGTACCTTTTACACAATTCTTCGAAATATTTTACTTTTCTTTTCTATCTAAGTATTATTTGAATATTCAGTAAATAAATTTCATATGAAGTAATTAGAATTTATATATCTAAATTAATTAAACAAGAGAGCAATAAATGTGAAAATCCATAAAATAACATTAGTTGTTATTTTGTATTTCAAAATTGAAGATGAAAACTTTTATGAACTTCTCATTCTTTCTAATTATTAAATTTTATAATTATAGTACTGTTCATATAACAAATGAAAACATACAACAAATAAAAAAAATTCAGAATTTAAATTCAAATGACAGGCATAGTAGGTCAAAATATCCGTAATTTATGTTTTTTTATAGTTGTCCTATTCCATTTTGTCGCAAACATAATTTTAACCACAGTTTTGCTCTTCAATAAAACTAATAATGGTTTCGATTTCCTTTTCCCCAAAATATGTTTATTCTCTTTTTTCACAACTTTTGATTCATCAAGTTCTTCCTATATTATTATTTCCCCTTGAAATATTTCTTGAATAATTTAATAACTTCATTAAAATCAACAAATCACTAATAAATGTTTGAATTACTTATTTGAACTCCAATGTTGTCATTTTACGTCAAATTTTCCGAATATTAATTATAAAAAAATAATTGAAAAATAATATTTACAAACATGAAAAAAGTCTGATAGTTAATATTTTTCTTACGTTTGGTGCGATATGAAATTAGTTTTTGATTAAAAGAAAAAAGGATGTTTCCAAATTATTTTATTTCGACTTTTATTCTTTTGATTCAATTAGACAACCTCTATTTAATAAATATAGACAAATAATAAAAATACAAATTTAAATTATTTTTGAATAAATAGTTAAACATACATGACAATGATTTAATTGTAAGATAACGCCAATCAAACATTCTTTTCACGATATATTTCGACAGTTTTCCTGTTATCATCAGGTGGGATATAATAACTAATTAAATTAAGGATTTTAAACAAATTTATTAATTATATATAAAAAATTTTTTATTTAATAAAAACATTTAATTATTTTTAAAAAATTATACTTAAATTAATATATTATTTTTTTAAAATTTTAGCATTCAAAAATTTAATTTAATAATTTAAAAATTTTTATTAATTATTTAATTTAATACAACAATCAATACATACATTATAAAAAAACTTATTTAAAAACACTCAAAACACAAGTATTTACTGCATTCTGCACATTAATTTTCGGAAAGAGACTGTTGAAAAATTTATTAAAAATCCTAAGGATCCATGTTTGAGAAAATCTAGGTGTGATTTTGTTGAGGTGTGAGTCTGATGAGTTAAATAAATTAAATAGTGTGAGCAAGGATGGTGAGCCTAAATTTGTGTTAGTATTGCCGTACTCAGAAGGTTTTAAGGATTTTTAAGAAAGCAGTTAGGGAATTTAAACTATAGGATAGTGTCAACTTCTTGGAAAGGACGCAATATGTTTATTAATAAGTCAAAAACTCCGGTCGAATTGTGTTCCGATCTCGTTTATCAGTTTACATGTAATGGGGGTAATGCCACATACATTGGAGAGACTTCCCACCATCTCTGTATTCGAGCTCGAGAACATTGTAGACCGAAGGCTTTGACCCATATTGGTGAGCACAATAAGGGCTGTAAGATTACAATAGGTATGTCTGATTTTAAAATTTTATTAAAAAATTTCGATAATTATTGGGAACGTGTGATTTGTGAGGCGTTGTTGATAAAATCATTTAATCCGAAAATTAATGTGCAGAATGCAGTGAATACCTGTGTTTTGAGTGTTTTTAAATAAGTTTTTTAATATTGTATGTATTGATTGTTGTATTAAATTAAATAATTAATAAAAAATTTTATATTATTAAATTAAATTTTGAATGCTAAAATTTTAAAAAAATAATATATTAATTTAAGTATAATTTTTTAAAAATAATTAAATGTTTTTATTAAATAAAAAATTTTTTATATATAATTAATAAATTTGTTTAAAATCCTTAATTTAATTAGTTATTATATCCCACCTGATGATGACAGGAAAACTGTCGAAATACATCGTGAAAAGAATGTTTGATTGGCGTTATCTTAAAATTTAAATTAGTTTTAAAATTGAATATATTAAATTTAATCACTTTAAAAAAATTTAATTAACCGATTAAAACTTCAAGAAATTTAGTAAATTTTAATAAATAGAATTTTGGATACATATATTGGATACATAATTTTATAAACCAAGGCGAATCGGTAAATGCAATCAATTGATAAATTTGCATTACCTTAAAATATCTACCAATGAATTTTCATTTAAATTACTTTACATTTGTAATTGTTTTTTGATCAAAAAACTAATTAACAAGCACGCATAATTGACTGATAATGTAATACCTTTTCATCGGGCAAAGGAATTAAATTTTCTCTTTCAATCGAATTTTTAATGTTTTTCAGATTTTGTTCCAATCGCTTAAGCTGTTCCAAGGCAGCTGACAAATCCAGATGTTGGCACATGAGATCAGCCTGATGGACGCATTTTTTCAATTCTTCTGTAGCAATTATTGACTGATTAATTGACTGATTTAATGCAGTCTGTAAAGAAGGATCAGACACAGTTGGCCACATATATTTATTTGATTGGGATAACTGTTCACTAGGCTATAAAATAAAATTATTAATAATTATTTAAATTTTAAATTTACATCAATGTAATCTCTACAAGCAGAAATCAATTCCAATTGAGCTAGGTGATCTTTCGGATCTCTTCGCGCTTCTTTAATTGCAACAATCAATTTCGAAATTTGATTCGATAATTCTCGACCATCGTTACATACCTAATTAAAAAATATAAATAAATAAAATATTTTTCATTATATTTATTAATTTTTACAAATTTTGTTTCACATTTCTCTATAATATAAAAATTTAGATATTTTTCTCGGTTTATTTTTGTTTAGATATTTGATCAATTTAGACTAGTGATAAATAATTTTCTTTACTATATTATTATTATAAGAACTTTTATTTCTTCCAATTTCACCACTGATTTCGTGTAAGAGTGGTGTTGATTTGTGCACTTTTATCCAGTGTTCGGCGAATATGAACTGGCAGCACCATATTGCGAATGTATGCTCTGATTGTGTTACATGCCCTATTGTTTAAAAAAGGGAAGCGTGGGTATATTACCCGATTATTGACATGTTCCTTTTGTGTATTATTATTCACTCAAGAAGTATTTTTCTATGAACTCCTTTGGGTATCCATTTTGTAAGAACCGTGTTTTAAAGTTTTCTAAGGTTTCTTGTGTTTTCGTTTTGTCCGAACAGTTCCGTATTGCTCTTTTTCTCTCTCCTACTAATAGAGCGATTTTTCGTTGGAGTGGAACGTGACTTTCCCAAGGAAGAATGTGCCCACTGTGTAGACTTTTAGTGAATAAATCTGTCTTGAACGTGAGCGTGTTTGGACCTTCAGAAGGACTTATCACAGTATCTAAGAAAGCAATCTTGCCTTCTGGGTCAGGTAGTTCAAGAGTGAATTGTATATTAGTGTTAGTGGAGTTTGCATGTTCCAAGATTATATTGAGAGGTACCGTGGAGACTATGAAATTATATTGTTATATAGTATTTATAAATTTTATATTGCATAAGTATTTTTATTTATTTTACCACAAGGATTTGTTTTCACGTGAAATATAAATAATCAATTTAGGCACATTACTTTTCTAAATAAATAAAATTACAAAATTACAAAATAAAAATGTGAAGTTTGTAGTAGTTGAGTAACAACAACATTTATCCAAAAACTAAAATCAGCGGTGAAAAATAAATAAACGTTGGGAAGAATTAATTGACAGATTGCATGTTTTGCCTCTTTCTAAATTTGGTAATTTGTTTAAAAATAACTTTTATTTAATGCTTTTGATAATAAAATAATATTAGAAAAGTCTCTGTGATTAAGTAAATATTTTTATTATAGAAAAATAAATGTATGACTAAAACGCAAGAATTAAATAATGATTTATTTATGCATAACCAAATTGAGGTTTTTACAAAAGATCAAAATTTGAGTTTCATAGAAAATTAAATTTCGATCTTTAGTTTCAATGAAAATAATTGAAATATCAAAAAAGCAGATCAAACGTGGCCAATATAATAAAAGATGTTACTGTTAACTTCATTTCAAAATTTTTACTGAAATACAAATAATTTATGAGCACAATGTTTTTTTAAAAATTCGATATAAAATAGAAATAAAAAATAATTAATAAATTAGAAAGAAATATTTAATAATTGTTTCTAATATTTTCTAAATATTTAGTACATGGTTAATGAAACAATTTAAAGCCGCAGCTTCCCTCGTGTAATGTGGTATTTGCACAATTCAGTCATAGTTCACTATTGAAAATTATCTTATCCTCGTTAATTCATATTTATTATCTATTTACACACACATATATTTATATATCTTTGGAGTCAGATATATCAGTCTGTGTTAGGAAGAATCTATCAACCAGATCAGAACCTAACAGTTCATTTATACTTGATTTTAAGTCAGTGTGTTTCCATTGGATCGGGCGTGCTATGTAATCTTTATCACAGAGTGAGAGGTTCCGTTGGCTTCTCTCACCAATTCAATTTTTGATTTTTAACCTGAATATTGAATTTCGTTATAATATTTTTGACTCTTTTTAAGCAGTCAGCAATATTGTTCAAAAAAATTAGTGAAAACAAATTAAATTCAATCCCATACTGACCCAATTAATTTTCATTGTTGATATCTTGTTGAATATATAAAATTTTCTGGGATCCTAGCACTTTCTTTTACTAAATCCTAGCACTTTAATATATACTAAATTCAAATAAACTAAATTCGACAATTATTAATTAATGTAGCACAGAAGATAGAATTTATTAAAAACATTAAAAAACATGACTTTCTTACTATTTTTGGTACTTTATAGGTGAATTTTATAATTGATACTAATGGTTATTCAATACATTCGAAATTCTGATATTTTTAAAATGAAGCATTTTATTGTATCAAAAATTCAGGAAAATGAAAAACATTCGGTTGGTTAATTAATAAATTGAGGCATAAGTTGTTAAGTCATCAAATATGTGCATTAAAACGAGTATTTAAAATTAAATTTAGCTTTAAACTTGACATATTTCTTTAGTTATTAATGAAAAACTAGGAATATACCTTAAAATTACTGGCCCGGGATTTTTTAGCAGCAGATAAACTGGTATTAATTAAATGCGTTCCTGTTGTTGCAGCTTTCCGAGCAGCTACCAACAAGTGGTCAATAACTTGTTCTTGAATATAGGTTGCACATTCCGTAGTGTATGTGACCACAATAAACCGTTCGGTGGCCTCTCTCAGTGTGTATCGTAAATTCATTTCGTCTTTATCCATGGTACAATTCTATATATTAATAGTATACCTCGATTTCTATTGAATTTTAATACTTTTGCACTATCAATCAAAACAGTAGTAGCTTCAGCTAATTGTTTTGCAGCGTTAATGAGCTTATCACGTTCTTCGGGAGTTTTGTAGTCTTCATTTACTGCTTTTAATTGAATTTCTGAAATCATTGCTGTTGTTGCTTGAGCTAATCTTCTGGCAGCAGAAACGAGTTTGTCGGAATCTTCGTCATTATCATCAACTTCTTGAATATTTTCATATGCCAACAGAAAATTGTCAAGTTTGTCATTCTAAGTAATACAATCAAAAATTATAATATAAAATAAGTTTTGAAGCAAATCATAAGGGATAATATGGAATCCATATTATGGATGAACTTAATTGTTCTAGGAACAGTATCCGAAACAGAAAATAATAAACAAACATAATTTCTAAAATGAAGCATTTTATTAATGAATTCAGTCAATAATCAAATCTGTCAAATCCCCTAAAGACTATTTAAATAAAAGGTCTTTTTGATCTTTTAAATTACTGACTTGATCATTAGGTATAAGTGATCACTTAATTTTTAATATTCTAGTCTCTTGTTTTACTTACTGATCACTTTAAATAAATAATAGTGATCACTAAAATAGCTTTAGGAGCCGATATTTTTTACATAAAGGTATGTAAAGATCATGTAAGTTTCATGTAAGTTTAGCTTTGGGGCAGATTCCTATCTTAGCTTTACTTAACTCGGCAGCTTTGGCGTTGATAGACTCATGATTGTGGTCATCAGCTAATAGTTTCACTACGACAGACTTATCAACGTCAGAAAAAGTCTATTTAAGAATTGAAGTGCATTGAGATCCTTAACTTCTTTCATCTGTAGACAAAAATTAGTGACAAAATTATTAATTCTAGTGACCTAGAAATAATACACAAATATATATAATTTTTTTAATTGTATCATATTCAATTCAAACTTTATGATAATTTTAATATATACTAAACATCGTTTAAATAAATGATTTAAAATAAAGTTGAATTACAGGGTTATGCAAATCTATATACCAATTTATGCAAATCTATATACCCATTTATGCAAATCTATATACCCATTTATGCAAATCTATATACCCATTTTTGCAAATCTATATGCCCATTTATGCAAATCTATATACCCATTTATGCAAATCTATATGCCCATTTATGCAAATCTAAACACCCATTTATGCAAATCTATATACCCATTTATGCAAATCTATATACCCATTTATGCAAATTGTTATGCCCATTTATGCAAAAATATATACCCATTTATGCAAATGTATATACCCATTTATGCACATCTATATACCCATTTATGCAAATCTATATGCCCATTTAATAAAAATATATAAATATGAGGGTTGAGAGATAAAAAATTAAAAACACCATAAATATATTTCAAAGGATCATTTATTATATAAATTTATTATATAAATCGAAAGTAGGGAATTAGATGTTCACGTATAAACTCGATAAATAAAGATTCATTATATGAACCAGTTCGATATTGATAGGCAACTATACCATTTATACCAATCACACACATTAAACTTCTATTCACATTTCTGTTAGCAGGAACTTGGAAAAAAGCTTTTGTGTTTATAGGAGAATACCCGTATGCCCTACTTGTGTGCAGATTGAAGCCCGTTTCGTCAAGAAATACCAGGTTTTCATCACCTATTTTCACTCTCTCATCTAGGCGATTTTCAGTGTTCCTCTCAATCGGAATAGGGGTCAATCTTTTTCTGGTTAGCTTAAGCTTCTTCAACTTTCTAGAAACCTTTGATTGCGTCGTATTTATTCCGAATTCGTTGCTCAAGAGGGTTTTGTCCTCATCCTGTATAAGTGAGTTGTTGCAGCTTATAATGTTGAGTATTCCCCTCTCTTCCGGATTTAGAGTCGATGACCTTTGACGACAGGTCCTCCTACACTTCTCAGCGGCCGGTACAAACCGACTTTATTCTCTTCGTCTCTGAGGATCTTTCTAACAGTCTTTCTATCCAGTTGAAAGGTTTCTGAAAGATCCTTAATGGTAGAATTTGGTTTTTTGGAAGAATTTATTACACGATCTCTAAGTTCTTTGTTGAGTGTTGTCCTTGCTTTGCGAACCATATTGTGGGGTTATTTTTTCAAAACTTTTAATTAAAAATGTATATAGATTTGCATAAATGGGTATATATAGATTTGCATAACCCTGTTAGCTTTTTACAAAATATTTTAAAATGTATTGTCCAAACATTATTTAGCATTATTTAATGTCCTTTTGAAATGCATTATTATTAAACTTGAATATTTAATGTCCTTTACGTGGTCTCAAAGGTCGAAAATGATTATGTCAATCTTTTACCTCATCTTTTGAAATTGTTAACATTGTCACTTATGTTCAAATTAAAACAACATCCAACGCGTTATGTAACTTTTAAATCAATTTTATTACAAAACTAACTTTGTATTATTTCAGAATGTTCCAATAGTTGTGGCTTACTTAGAATAGTTTTTTTTCCTGTGTACTTTATATTTAACATTAAACATGTTGAACATCGCCTGGTGAAAGGTTTTCAATGTTCCTAGTAGTGCAACCCCTTGAAAACATTTACAAAATTATTAATAATGATATATTGTATTTTGGCAAAGACGTTGTCGAATTACAGGTTTATGCAAATCTATATACCCATTTATGCAAATCTATATACATTTTTAATTAAAAGTTTTGAAAATATAACCCTACAATATGGTTCGCAAAGCAAGGACAACACTCAACAAAGAGACCGTGTAATAAATTCTTCCAAAAAACCAAATTCTACCATTAAGGATCTTTCAGAAACCTTTCAACTGGATAGAAAGACTGTTAGAAAGATCCTAAGAGCGAAGAGAATAAAGTCGAGTTTGTACCGGCCGCTGAGAAGTGTAGGTGGACCTGTCGTCAAAGGTCATCGACTCTAAATCCGGAAGAGAGGGGAAAACTCAACATTATAAGCTGCAACAACTCACTTATACAGGATGAGGACAAAACCCTCTTGAGCAACGAATTCGGAATAAATACGACGCAATCAAAGGTTTCTAGAAAGTTGAAGAAGCTTAAGCTAACCAGAAAAAGATTGACCCCTATTCCGATTGAGAGGAACAGTGAAAATCGCCTAGATGAGAGAGCAATATATGCATCTGAAATTTTAATGATAGGTGATGAAAACCTGGTATTTCTTGATGAAACGGGCTTCAATCTGCACACAAGTAAGGCATACGGGTATTCTCCTATAAACATAAAAGCTTTTTTCCAAGTTCCTACTAACAGAAATGTGAATAAAGTTTAATGTGTGTGATTGGTATAAATGGTATAGTTGCCTATCAATATCGAACTGGTTCATATAACCAATCTCTATTTATCGAGTTTATACGTGAACATCTAATTCCCTACTTTCGATTTATATAATAAATTTATATAATAAATGATCCTTTGAAATATATTTATGGTGTTTTTAATTTTTTATCTCTCAATATTTTTATTAAATGGGCATATAGATTTGCATAAATAGGTATATAGATTTGCATAACCCTGTAATAAAATAGAGCAAAAAATATATTGATATAACTCATTCAATAAAAATAATTGTGTTAGAAAATTATATCATTAAGTTAAATCTGACTCCATAATGTGTTTTACTTATTTGACTTATTAAATAATGATGGTGGTTTTCATGGGTATAAACTTACCCAGCCTTTCATTTAATTTACAATGAAATATTTTATGATAATAATAGAAAGTGTTATAAATACTTTGTCAAAATCCTTTTTTAAATGCTTCATTAAAGTATCTAGTGCTTCTTGAACTTGATTTGCCGCTTGAACTGTAATGCCCTGCAATTCTTCCGATTGAGTAGCTTTATTTGAGCTTTCAACTACAACTTGTATTGCTTTACTAACATCTTCAATAGAAAAAATTAATTGTTCTTGACAAACTGACTGTTCTATAGTTGGAGCAACTATCTAATAATTTAACAAAACTAAACGATTAGAATAAATTAAATGAATACCTTTGTTGTGGAAATTAATTGACTGATAGCTAATCCAGTTTCAGTTGCAGCCATAACTACTTTCTTTTGGTCACTAGGATTTTCTGCTTCAACAGCAATGACTTTCACTTGTTTAATTAAATTTGTAGTTTCATTAGCCACATTTTTTGCTAATCTTAACAATTCTTCTTGGTATACTTGTTCCTCTTCCGTTATCATAATTATAGAATATGGGCGTTCACTTTTCAATTCCATTTGACAGTTTTCTTGTTCTGTTATTTGCTGCAATAGATCGCTGCTTGCTTCTCCGACTGCATTTGCTGCATCAAAAATCTCTTTTCTGTTTAACGACCGTTTTTGATCCTCAATTTAAAAACAAAAATAAGTCAAGTATTGAAAATTAGTTATTTATTATCAAGTTTACTGTGCTAACATATTGTGAAATCTAACATTACACATCCACATATTTTAATATGGTTTATAATTTTTAAGCATATATTATATATAAATCAAATATTTAAATCAAATTTGCATGCTTATATGACTCCAAAAAATTAGTCAAAACCAAGTGAAAGTGTTATAAAATTTGATTATCTGCTTCGAAAAAACTACTGTATTCCCAACATTGATGTTATATTGCGTACAAAGTTTTTACCCTCCCCAAGAAAATGTTCACAACATATAAATTGCGCTTTATTTGAAATTGTCTTATTATTAACTAAACATACTTCAACTGGATATGCAGCTTTGATTAGATTGGTAAATGCATCAGCTAAACGTTTTGCTGCAGCTATGAGTTCTTCACCTGATACATCCTCGTCTGTCAGTTGATCTTGATAATACGCAGCAGTTCTTATCTCTTCCATTAAACTCGGTAAATGAACTGTAATCAAACTGAATGAATTCTGCATTTTAGCAATCATTTCTTCATTCATTTCTTCCTCTTCACTCTCTTCAATTGTTGCTAAACCTTGCGCTGAACGAAGAACTTGCGCAACTGCCGCATTCATTGCTCCAATTTCATCAGCCATGCGTTGACGACTATTATCAATATTAACATATATCCATTGTTGACTTGCCTGCATTAATAAATGTTTATACATTTATTTTATGAAATTCTTTACAAATAATTTATAAGTAAATTTTGGTTAAAAATTATTTTTTTTAATATTATAATAATATTATTTTAAAAAATTATGATTTCTTGTAGCATCATTTATTATTTAAAACAATAAAGTGATAATTTAAGCCTTTTGCTGCAAATAATGTATTTAATGAAAAAATTTTCGACTATAAGATACTCCTTGTCAATCTCCTGGAATTTAGCAATCTTCTCCCGAACATACATTTCTATCTTTCTTTTATTTCTTTTATCTTTCTTCTCATTGGTTATAAATATACTATAATATAATGACTATTATATATCATTATATATTATATTATATCTATAACCAATGAGAAGTAAAAAAAGAAATAAAAGAAAGATAGAAATGTATGTTCGGGAAGAAGATTGCTAAATTCCAAGAGATTGATAAGGACTATCTTATAGTCGAAAAGGTTTTCATTAAATACATTATTCGCAGCAAGGCTTAAATTATCACTTTATTGTTTTAAATATTGTTTTATATTATTATACTATTACAAAATTATTATAAAATTTACCGTTAAGAAATCACATGATGTACTGACCAAATGTTGGTTTGCAACTTAGCTATACTATATATTGCTATAAATGGCTTTGATTTATCAAACATTTTTGTTTGAATTAATATATAATATACTTACAAATTTCAAGCTTAAATGAATAATCATTAAAGATACTTTGAGAATCAGATAAACCATAGGTTGATAAAGTATGGGATGCTAGAATTTCACGATGGAGTGTATTAAATACATTTCATTAAAGTTTGGATAAAGAATGTTATTCGAAAGTAATATAATTGCTTCAGGAACTGAATGGACTATTTGTTATTTATTTATTACCGTTGTACTTTATTGTTCTATTTATAAATTCTAGTTTATAAATTCTAGTTTATAAATTCTATTTATTAGTTCTAGTTAGTAAATTTAAGTGAATTATTTTGCATGCATGAATGGGGATGGACGCGTGTTTGAAATCATTTTTTAATAAACTCAATGAGAAGTTCTTAGACTAGGTTCTGCCAAATTTACTAAAATACATTTTAAACGCTTTACTAAGGAATATTCGTACTATGGTAGAGAATGTATTAAAGAAATGTTTCCATAAATATTTGCATGCTCTTGGTGATATCTGGACAAAATTATTTTTCATCAAGATAACTTGAAAAAGACAGTGCAAAAAATTCGTGAATATCTAAAATATCGATATATTTACTGGTTCAGTCTTCAAGCCCTTTAATATATAAACTAAAAGGTAAGATTTACAAAAAAATTTCGTTCAAATTATAAGTTAAAATACAAAAAGAACTGATTAACTGATTAAATAACGGTTTCGTGCAGTTTTTCACATTTATATTAAATAATATTCTAAAATTTCAGTAATAAACGAGAGGTTCGCGCATGATTGCTTGATATTGTTTATCCTATATTATGTAATCACAATAAGTTCATCCCAATCAAACTTAATATAAATAAAAGAATTATGATCGATTTAGTTTAATTTTGTGTATATATGTGATAGATATTTTCAGGTTTAATAAAAAATTTTAATTTTTTTTATTAAAATAACCGTGAAAAATATTACAATTTTTAAAAATATCAAAATAAGCTTATTAAACAAATGAAAATTCACCTTGAATTATTGTGATTACAATAACAGGAAAAAACGATTCAAATTAAATTAAATATTTATCAATAATTTTGACATGTGAATTTATATGAATGTAAGCTGTAAATCAAACAGTTTGTGATAAGTCCAGTTTGGATTTCTTACGCTTATAACATTTGATGTCTAATTATTTGTATATATATATTTTTTCAGAATTTAATCCTTAATTTAATTTCTTATTTTACATAATCACTACTTGTATATATTTACATTTACATATTTTTTTCTTGAGCTCAACTTTTTGCATTTTGCATATATATTATATACAATGTATTTTTCATTTTCATAATGAAACTAAACTTTTAAATGTGGCCCAGATGCTGCAAAAGGTTAAACACCCACGTGCTAAATGATAATTATTAATTTATCTGAAAGTGGTTACATTGTTTTGAAAAATTAAGAGATTTAAATCTTTTTCCAATGTACGTAATGATATTTTGAAAATGAATAAAATCATTAATAAGAAATAGCTAATTTTCTGTATTTATGGATCACGTTATTGATAAGGACTATCTTATAGTCGAAAAGGTTTTCATTAAATACATTATTCGCAGCAAGGCTTAAATTATATATAATCAATCACTAATTTTAATATAATTTATCAACTGGTTTTTTCATACATCTATATTTTATAAAATTTTTAAATCTAATCTAATTTTATAAATTGATTTGAGAAAATGAAACCTTTCAACTATGGCTTCTAAAATACCCTCGTGTGAAATAAGTGCATTTATATTTTATATAATATAATTGATTTCCATATATTATTTACTGCTCGCTCTATTAGTTGACTACTATGTATTATTAAAATGTTATATTGTCAAATTCCTGGTATGTGATGAAAATAATTTTATCATATCAACAGATGGTATTCAGAATCGATTAATGTATACCAATTTGTGCAATGTTCACTTGATCTTACAAGAGAATTGAATAATTAATTTTTATGCAGGAATAGAACTTTTGGAATGTTTGATTGTTTGATGAATCATATTGACAAACATATATTTAGTAATTATTATTTAATACAATGTAAAAGGAAATATATGTATATATTTATATGTATATAAAATAAAATCAGTAATATATCGAAGTTTGTTGATACTCACGAATTTTCGGCACTGCCTTTTTCAAGTGAATTTGATCACTATTACATTAAATAATTATTGTTGGGGGATAATAAATTTATTTCGTATTTTATAATAAATTTATTGGTTTAATTATATTCTATTTATATTTTATTTTAATTACCCAAAAAATATATTTCCAATTTTTTAAAAATTATAAATTCTATAATTTAATTAAATTTTTAATTCTTTAATAAAAAATCGTTTTGTATATTTTAAATTTTAAATATTTTTTTAATTTTAAATTTTAAATCTAATTAAATGTTAATTTAAGTATTAATTTAGTTGAATGTTGATGGACGGTTTAAGTTTTTTGATATAAAGAGTCTCAGCGGCTAATCTTTGCAATGAGTTTTTGAACGCATCTTGTAACATTTTGCATTTTGTTTCGTGTAAGAGTGAGTATCAACAAACATCGATATATTACTGATTTATAGTATTCAAACTCTCTTCTTAATTCAATGGATAAATTAATCAGTGGTGAAATTGGAAGAAATAAAAGTTCTTATAATATATATATATATATATATATATATATATATATATATTTATTTATTTATATTTATATATATATTTATATTTATATTTATATTTATATAATGATCTAATTTACCTCATCTTTCCCTATCTCCGGACCTTTATTCTCTATCATTAATTGATCTTTGTACTTTTGAATTGTATCCAGATTATCTTGCAATGATATAATATATAGTTTTTGCCGAATATCATCATCCGACATTCGATAATGCATAGACTGAAAATAAAAAATTAAGTTAAAAAATGTGAAAAAAAACTTTTCCTAATCTTGACTAACCAGCCTGCTATTTACTGTTTCCAATATGTCATTATTATCAAATAACTTATAAATATGAAGGCGAACTTTGTTTTAAAAATAGTACTAACAATAATAATAATATAACCTGTAATAAATCGCTGTAATAAAATTTTTTTCCCGCCAAAAATGACACTTTCGCAAAAATGATTAAATTATTTGATAAAATGATTAAATTATATGACATACAGATTAAATTATTTGGAAATAATAATAATAATAATAATAATAATAATAATAATAATAATAATAATAATAATAATAATAATAATAATAATAATAATAATAATAATAATAATAATAATAATAATAATAATAATAATAATAATAATAATAATAATAATAATAATACAATAAAATGATAATTTAAGCCTTTCGCTGCAAATAATGTATTTAATGAAAGAATTTTCGACTATATGATAGTCCTTGTCAATCTCAAGGACTATCGTATAGTCGAAAATTCTTTCATCAAATACATTATTTGCAGCAAAAGGCTTAAATTATCATTTTATTGCTTTAAATAATAAATGCTGCTACCAAGCAATCATCATTTTAATAATAATAATAATAATAATAATAATAATAATTAATCATTTATATTTGTGGAATGATTATATATATTTATGAAATGATTATATATATTTATGAAATGATTATATATATTTATGAAATGATTATATATATTTGTGTAATGATTATATATATTTGTGGAATGATTATATATATTTGTGTAATGATTATATATATTTATGAAATGATTATATATATTTATGAAATGATTATATATATTTATGAAATGATTATATATATATATTTGTGGAATGATTATATATATTTATGAAATGATTATATATATTTGTGTAATGATTATATATATTTGTGGAATGATTATATATATTTGTGTAATGATTATATATATTTATGAAATGATTATATATATTTATGAAATGATTATATATATTTATGAAATGATTATATATATTTGTGGAATGATTATATATATTTATGAAATGATTATATATATTTGTGTAATGATTATATATATTTATGAAATGATTATATATATTTATGAAATGATTATATATATTTGTGGAATGATTATATATATTTATGAAATGATTATATATATTTGTGTAATGATTATATATATTTATGAAATGATTATATATATTTATGAAATGATTATATATATTTGTGGAATGATTATATATATTTATGAAATGATATATATATATATGGAATATATATGTGGAATAGACATTAATTAATATACATATTTCTTATAACAATAAAATAAAAACACCAAGTTGAATATTAAATTATTAGTGAAATATTAAACTTTTGAATTAATAATTATGTAAGCTACCAAAAATTCATAATAATTTGAACTTATCTAATGTACGGATTATTTTTAAAAGTTAAAGAATTTAGTACATTTGTTGTCAAAGAGCTGCTTGGAGATTGTGTTCTTCCTAAAGATGATGTTTGTCGGCTCATGTTAATATCTTCCTGATAAAAATCGGTACCATCTTGAGAACAAATCGAATCTGAAGCCTGACTATTCATTCTCACAGCTGCATTTGCCATGTGTGCCTTTTTGCGAATGACAACATCTTCTTCATTAGCAGAAGTTCTTTTTTGCTTTGGAACATGTTCAACGATAATTGCTCTAATTAAAATGGCTATTATATTCACTATTTAAGATTTATAATACTTAGATGGAGCAATATTTTCTTCATACATAATACTTTCTTCGTCTGCATCAACGCCTAGATGATCTTTTGCTTTCTTTCGTTTAAGAATGATATCAATATATCCCGCAATTAATTGTGATATTCTCTCTCCTTTATCAGTTTGAGCAGTGTAATATTCATCGGGAGAATATTCACCAAAATCCTATTACAAAAATGATTCGCATCGAAAAAAGGGAATTTATTTACCATGGTAAAACCATTGAATGAGGCAGCCCATTTTCTTATCGATGTCAATGGCCATGTATTTATAATTTCTTTGGTTTTTTCATCGACTTGAACAACACTTTCTTTATTTACTCCAAGAAGGCGAGGAATTAATTTGTTTTTCCCAATTACTTTCTCCTGAAAATTTGCAAATTATTACAATCAAAATAAAATTTTAATTTTAAATATAATTACTATAGTTGATCTGAATTACCTTATTTAAGATCATTAAAACGCATTTATGAAAGCAATTTCGAAATTAATATACTTAAATTCACTAGTATTGAGACATAAGTCGTGTTTATATATGTTGAACTGGTAACTTTTTGGAGAAATTATTAGAACTATATCAAAGAAAATTGAAAAAATAGGTTCCGAAAATTAGTGTTGATATGTAATGTGAAAGTAATGTGAATATAATGTGAAGACTATGAATAAAACTAAAAAATAAAACTTATTTTAAATTTATTAAATTGTCAAAACGAAATTGTTTTTCTTTGAGATAAATTGAAATTTTTATATAACAAATTATTATGATTTACAAATAATTTTTTATTTATAATTTAAATGATAGGTGTAACTTAGATGGAGCAAGTCGAACATACACTATTAAAATTCACGCCTTTACATTCGATGTCAGTTATTTCGGTGAAACTTATCAGCTTAACACTAATGCAGGAATGATTACAAAATTAATTTTTAAATTTTAACAAAAAATGTTTGCATAGGAATAAAATTCATCATTCTACCTTTACTAGGAAGAACGTTATTCCATAAGTTTTAAAACTTCGACATAAGAGGCAATATTTTTCTTTGGCTTCGACTTCTGAAAGATCCTTTGATTTTGAATGCTGATTAAATATTTTTTTCTCCACAGTCTTTGGGTTTCTTTGATATTCTTTAGGGAGACATTCACGTAAACTAATTTAATTAACTAATTAATTCAATAATAATAAAAATAACTAAAATAATAATCATAATAATAAAACTAATGCTATTTCTTCTATAATGGATTTTAAGTAACATTTTCTAGAAATTTGATTTACGGGTAAAAATATCTGCAAAAATAGTTATACTTAATTCGATATACGAAATAAGGGAATCGGTAGAGGAGAGTAATTAATATTTACCTATATTTCATGACGTATCTAGAATCCAACATGTGTATTCAAAAAATAATAAATCAGTATTATATATAAGTAGCAATAGAATTGGCTCAGTCCGTAAATCTAATGTTAATATAAAATTCAAATAATATAAGGCTATTGTAAACCAATGAAGAAATTTTGGCTATTCTGTACAATAGTATCCTCACTTTTTTAAAAATAATAAAATATTAAATTGTAAAGTTATTGTTATATTAAATAACAAACTTCTTTATATACTTCGTGAGTATATGGTTCAAACCTCGCTAGCGGAAAAGTCTGAAGAATGGGATAGCGCCAATTAATTAAAGTTTCGGAATCGTTAATAACTTTTATGGTATTTTAAATATTTCAAAAAATGAAATATTTAACCATATACTCACGAAGTTGTAAACCAGTCTTTTTTTCAAAGATCCTATTATTGGTGTGCATAAAATTAATATTGAAGCTTGTTGGGCTGCTGTCAAGTCATTAATCATATATATATATATATATATATATATATATATATATATATATATATATATATATATATATATATATATATATATATACATATATAATCATTAAATTTTACTTTCATCACTTGATATTCAAAAAAAGAAAAATTTAATTAAACTAATCAATACAAAAAAATAATACATATTATTATCAATCATAAAACTGCAATATTAAGTTAAATAAATTTTAAGTGCTACAACCAGTTGCAAAAAGTCATCATACAAAATAAATATTTCTCGCCTTCGCTTCTGCAAATTTGTCTATGATTGAATCAAAAGTCTATTTTATTAAGTGTTTCCTTCTCTAAAGAAGCAATTTTGTCCTATATATATATATATATATATATATATATATATATATATATATATATATATATATATATATATATATATATATATATATATATATATATATATATATACATATATATATATACACTCTTAAATATGAGATAATGAGCTTCAGCTTGCTAGAGAAAAGCTCACAACTGACTATTGATACTACAATTGTTAAAAGAATTTGCAAAGCAATGCGTGCGTTTGGAAAGATATCATCACTATAACATACAGTGAAAGAACTAAAACTCAAGGGTGTCAATCGTAAAGTATCACCTCTCGTAGAAAGTAGTATTTACAATCGCAAATTTCATTGAACAGTTCTTTGCAATCCACAACAGTGTCATAAACATTCGCCCCCCTTACGTCATTAAATTTATAACAACTTAATCATTAACAGTGTCATTTGAAACATTTTCCAAATCAATATAAGTAAAAAAGCACTATTTATAACTTTGTAATTATATTTAAAGATCATAAAAAACAAAGACTTATCAATTTAAACTTTTTACGGAACCAGACAACTTGTCAAGGATATTTCTACGCAAATTATCAGTGCCGAAAAACAGAAATTTGAATGAAAGAAAAATTATTTTCAATTTGTTTAACTCATATAAAACTCATATTGAACGCTTTATTTAATAATTTTGCATATTAAGTATTAATAAGAGCCTAAGAGAATATATACACTATAAGATGTAATCTGTATAGTATAAAAAATTATTACTTTAACAACTAAAAGTTGATACAAGAGTATGGAAAATCTTTTCAATTTTCATTTGGATTTAACAAAATTGTAGATCTTTAAATTAATGTGGTGATTACATCTCTGTGAGCAATGGATTTATGTGCAATGCTCATTTGGCAATCAAAAACTCGATATTTTTTCTTCTCAAAAAAGGATCTTTATATACAATCATACACTTAACATTCGGTTGATAAACATTTTTCCACGCTGAATTTTCCGCAAATAATTGTTTCAAATCCAATTTTTACAAAAAACAAAATTTTACAAATAGGCTTTAACACAAATTAAATTTAAAATTCTTGTATTTTATATATAAAATACTTCATATAATCTTAGATCTTGCCACTACTAGGGATTGTATACCGGTAAACCGGTTTACCGGTAAATTGGCAAAAAAAACTCGGTAAATTTACCGGTAAATTCGGTAAATTAAAAATCCTTGCTAGAAATTTTTATGTGTAAAATATCGTATTTATAAATACCTAAAAGAGTTACGAGTCCTTTACACGATTTACAAAAAGTTATAATTTTTATAGTTAAATTAATTTATATTACATATTTTAAAAGTTAACTTGTTTGTATTTTGTGCGAGTTTTGAAAGCTAAGGTAAGTTTTTATTTTACTATTGTGCTATTACATTTGATATTAACGTGCCACTTACCAAATCGAGTAACTCCATGTTCTGCAATATTTGACAGACCCTAATTTGGAAAACTACGATATTTTTCATATCACCAAAAAAGCAACAATAATCAAAGGTATTGTGGATATACTTTCGATTATTGTTGTTGATAGTCAGATTCAGTTAAATCATATTGATTTGGATACCAGTTTAGAGTCAGATAATAAAATTATTGACACTTCTACAGTTAATGAAGAAATGCCTATTATACAATCTGATAAAACAAAAAACAGAATGCCAGGAAGGATCAGTTCCACAACAAAAAAATGGCAATATATTGTGAAAAAAGAATTGGAGCACTTCCGCCAAGAGAAAATACGAGGAAAGTATATTCAAATGGTATATGATTATTTGATGACAATTCGTCCAACAAGTGTTGATTCAGAAAGGGTATTCTCGGGCTCTGGGTTTTTTTGTAGGAGATATCACTTTAAATAATTTAAGTTTTTTGAGGAGCTATTTTTTAAAAAATGCTAATAAATAAAAATTAGTTAATAAAGCTATTTCTGTGTCATTATTTTTTTTACTTTATTTTCATTTGTTTCTAAAATCTTATTATAGCCTGTTTAGATTTATAATAATATAATTATATTTTATATTATTATAAATTATTATTATATTTTATATTATTATATATTATTATTATTATATTATTATTATTATATTATATATTATTATTATATTATTATATATTATTATTATATTTTATATTATAATTATATTTTATCATATTTTATATTTTTGAAATAAAAATCATGAAATGAAAATTTAAACTTGTTTTTTTTTCAAATTTATTTTATCTTTTAGAGAAAAAAATTTCCCGGTAATTTCCCGGTAAACCGGTAATTTTAATTTCATTTAGCGATTTACCGGTAAATGAAAAAACCGGTAAATTTACAATCCCTAGCCACTACCATTATAATATTTACACGGCTCTAGATACTGGTCAAAACTTTATTTTTGATGTCAATCTCTAGATCCCACATCAATAAAGCATATTCAAGAAAACCAGTTTAAATTTTATTGTAGAGTAGTTGTATAGTTTCCAATCAATAATAGAAAACAAAACTTATTTTCAATTTCAAAAAAGGGTTTAAATTATTGTTTATAGTAAACATACTCTAGTATTAATTAATTAATTAATTAAAATTTTGTTTTTTTATAAGATTTATTATATATGTTGAAATAATATTAACAACTATCCATACTCCAAGAATCCTGGTTTAAATTTATCTGCAGAGTAATTTCCTAACTGCACTTGGCATTGTAATCCTGCTAATTCTATTGCTTCCGATTGTGTGACAGGATGAGTTCCATTAATAACTGCATCTTTCAGCTAGTAAAATTATTACCAATTTTAAATTAAATAATTATATTTGTAATCTCTAAACTTGTTCATATAAAAGACTCAATTGAATCGGATCTCTTGAATCAACATTCATGTCAGAAAAAAAATATTTTCTTTTTAAAAGTAAAACTTCACTTTCTTCGATTCCTTGTTGACGAAGACTTTGAGAAGGATTCAACCAATTCACTAAAATAATATTTTTTTTACAAATTTCATAATAAATAAATTTATAGAATTTATTAACGTAAAAATCAAACAGCTGAAAATTCTAGTTTTGAATAAATGATAGCATTTAAGTTAATGCTTTCAAAACAGAAAAACATTATTTCGATTTCAGAATGACTATACAACTTAACTCCAATTACACTTTCACCAATCGAATAATATAACAAAATAAATTTAAAAATCAAATACTTTTATTTAAATACTTTTTAAAATTTATTCCGTTTAAGGAACATCATATAAATACCGTGAATTCCTATAAAAAATAGTGAAACGTCAATTCCCAATTATTTATACATTCTGTTATGTTTGATAATATCCCTAATTTAACAAACTACCCTCGAATAACGAGATTAATTAATTGCTTGTTATTCAATACCGTATTATACGAGATTTGAAATTTTTGAAAAATAATGAAATTCACAAGTTATGTCGCGATATTCGATAGTTGCCTGTATTACACATATTAGTTGTTCGAATACATTAAAAATTATAAATATTCAATTGCAAAATATTTAATTGTAAATGATTACATAAAATGATTACATATTTAATATTAAAAGTTAATGTATTTATATATATATATATATATAATTAGCTTATCACATTAATTAGTAGCATCTACAAAACCATATAATGATTCCAAGTTATTAGTATCCGTAAGCCATTTCAATTTTTTGTATTTAATTGTATATAATTGATCAGATAATTTATATATATATATATATATATATATATATATATATATATATATATATATATATATATATATATATATATATATATATATATATATATATATATATATATATATATATATATATATATATATATATATATATATATATATATATATATATATATATATATGATTTATCAGTTATTTATTTATCACTTTCAACAGAGCAATACCATTTGAAATTAATATCATATTTCATAGTAAACATTAATGAGAAAATGTCACTTACAACCGTCTTCAGTGTGATATTTTTTTTTCAACTTATCCAATTTTTCTTGGTCTTTATTGAATGCTTATTCCGCGTTTCATCGATAAAGTTTTGTCAATGCCCGGTGAAAAATCCGTTTTATCCGAAATCAGAGAATATTCATCGTAATTATAAATTCCTAAATTAAAAATTTTAAACTCTAAATTCCTGAAAATAAATGATTTATAGAAAAAATTGTCATTTAAATCGACAAACATATAAATTAAAAATGCAAGCCTTGATTATTAGTTTTGTAAAAATATAATTTATTTTTAGTGTCAAAAATGTGCAGAAGTTATATTTTTGACAAACAAAAAGAAATCAATTCATTGCAGTAAAATTGTGAATAAAACTTTTTCATAATTCATTAAAATGAACAACTGATAATATAAAATTTGAACGAAAAAGTTTTGAATTATAAAGTAAATTATTGGATTTTTTCATTGGATTCTGTAAGCAGAATTGAAATAATTGATTTTTGGAAAATTATCAATGACTAATTACGACAATTAGAGCTGCTTCCTGTTCGAAAATAAGGCACACATTGTTTACAATTTATGAGTCAGTTATTTATATAATTATTTACATTGATAATTAACAACTGCAACAACTAATCGAAATCAGTTCAGGTGTTAAAATCAATCAAATCGGAAATTCACTTTTTTTAATCAATTATAATTGAAAACCAATCGAAATAACAAGATAACTTTTTTTCATATTTCATAATATATTCTGGATTTTTAGATTTCTAAGTACACTGTTGCACAATTTTATTATTGAAGCGTTCTATAAAATGCATTTTTTTTAAATCATTTTTTGTTTGATATATTACTATAGATTGACAAGTAAATTTGTACCAGGCCTAATAATAATTATTTTAATTAAAGATTCGTGTAGGACGAAAATAACCATAATTTGCGGTAATATGTTAAAATTAATAAGTTGCTTGAAAAGTTCTTCATTTCAAAATAAATTGAATCCATACAACGATTGAAATATTTTGTAATTTTTCATGTGTAAATTACAACGATAATATTGTAAACCTTGCAAAAAATGATTAGATTAAAAACAATACTTAACGTATGGATAACACATTTTTCTTTATGAATGATAGAATGTCTGTTCTCTAATATTTTTTTAAATATACCGCTGTAAATAGTTTTTAATGTATGATTAAATATATAATTAAATTTAAACATCCTTCTCATCAAATTTTGATAAAAAAACAAAGGATGACATTGTCCCCTATTGTTGTATTGAATAAATAATCAAATAAACTGGATAGCGCTTTTAATAAAATATATCGAAAATGCTTGAAATATTCCGATAAGGACAAAAAATAGAAAAGCAAAAAATATTCAATGATTCATTTTCAAAAACAATACTTGTTCAAAGCAACATCAGAACATTTTGAATACAACTTTTTTTAAACTGATTAAACTTAAAAAATTAAATATGGTATACTATGTGTTCTATTAAATTTGTTAATATTAACTTGAAATTTTATAAATGTTTATTAACTGTTTCACTCTGCAGTTGACAAATATTTGAATTTTATGGTAAAGATATTGAATTAAACATTATTAATAACCTAATTTTGTACAAACTGTTAGCATCAATTCAGAAACTGTCCAACTATCGTCAACTTTTAAAGTTTTATTTGTCCCATCCATAGTACGGATATGTAACCAACGAGATCTATTTCTGTATTCAAGAGTGTCCTAGAATAAACATTTTAATCAAGTGTAATTATTGCAAATGAAAAAAATTAATCACATTATTAGGTACAATTCAGAAATAAATCAACAAAATTAGCTGCCGTAAAATTACTGAATAATATTCGAAAATATCAATTTATAAATTTATCTTTAAAAATATTTAACTATTAATGATTTTTTAGTTATTAACATAAGTATGTCAATAATACAGGGTGGGGCAAAAAGAACTGATATATTTGAAATTTAAATAAAACCAAATTAAAATAAATAAATAAATAATTTTTTTTATTTATCAACTGTACATATGATGCCATTTTATTTTATGTTGTTTGAATGATAAAAAGAAGTATTTAACTCACGTAACTCATAAGGATTGTTTTTGGACTTTTCAGTTTTTAGTTTTATTTGAATTTCAAGTGTTTCAGACCTTTTGAAACGCAAATAATAATTTTAATTAAAAAATACAAGTAAATTATATCAATTATTTCTGACATGGAATAAATAAATTACTTGTGTAATTAAATTTTACAGGCTTATTTCAAAAATTATAAAATTCCAGTAAATATTTTGATGTTTACTTTACACTACTAAAATAAAAATAGAAAGAGTTGAAGGATCTTATCTTTGCCTCAGAATTAAAATGGCAATAAAGTCAATTTTCAAGAAAAATATTTCTGTATAGAATATTTAAATAATAATATATAAACTTAGATAACTAAAAGGCATATAAATTAAATAGTATCAAATTTAATTTATTTAAATTTTTTCTTTTTTGAGCAGACAATCTAAACATACCAAAGAGCAAGGAAATGAAAATATCTTTTTGGGCATATACAATTTTATTTTACTTTAACTTTTATAGGATATCTACGTGAAAGAGAAAAATAAATACAGTCTAATCCGGTTATAATGGACGCCGCGCTATTATAGCCAAAATTGTAGGCTTCTATTGTATCCTCTTTCATATAATTAGGTTTTAAAAATGGATTTCACTCGAAGAACTATAACTTCAATAAAAATAAAAATACTAAAACTATTATTGGTTTTTAATTTATATTAATAGGAGATTCTTTATCTGGATAAATATACTAGCGATTCTCAATACATTTTACAAGTTCTTGTTACTAATTAACATTGTGTTTTTATTTTGTAAAACTTTGAGAAAAATTGCATTTTTAAATTCAGATAAGTGTCCGCTTTGATAATTTTTTTTAAAATCATTCAAATCACACTTGGAACCTCAATTTTTATATATATTGTAATGTTCTGTACAGGTATTACTATTACTAACTGTATTAAACCTGTTTGAAAAACGAAATACAATTACTACTCAAATTATAATTTTATAAAATTCAATAATATTCCTATTGTCTTTAATCACTCGATTTCTTGTTTAAAACTGAAATCAAGAATTAAAATATTCGTTAATTGGATTCTCTATCAAAATAATTCCATTAATTACTTTCCTGATTTTTGTATTTTCGTATTATCTTTCAATTATAACTCCTTGGATTAAAGAGGAACTCAAAATGGATTGAATAAAACATTATTAACCCATTTACCGTGTGTCACGAGTTAACTCGTCATAAAAAATGTTGGGCTTAACCGTGCATCACGAGTTAACTCGTCATCAAATGTAAAAGTCTTCTGTGTGGCGTGCGTCCCTAGTAAACTCCTGTTAATACGAAAATAGCATAGGAATTTTAACTTAAAAAAACATTTTATTTTGCCAGGACAACATAACAAATCAAATTATGCAAAAAAACTGAAAACAAAACAAAACCCTGATAAGCTTCAAAATTGTAATAGATTTTATTCTTTATTATCGCTTCCAAGTTAAGTACGGGAATACCTCGCATAGTACGGTTTCGATCAGAACGGTTTCTCTATAGTACGGTTTTGAAATTTTCAAAATATGATTGTTTTTAAAATGATTAAATAAAATTTTCGAAATTTAAAAAAGTTTTTTTAATTAATTTTTTAGAATTTATTCGTTATTATAAAATCATACTTAAAATCATTATTAATTTCTGGTTTGTAGTTTTAATAAAAAATTGAATAAATAAACCGTAAAAAAATTCACTATGGATACATTCACGATCGCGCGATAATAGATCAAAGTTGTTGGTTTTATATTTTTAATCGTAGAGTATGTTGACTTTTATATATTTAGATTTTAATTTAAAAAATAAAATGAGTGGCAGAACAAAGTGTAAAAGTGACTCCACAACCAAAAAACGCGAATGGCTCACTTTAATAGGGGTACTAAGCCGTAAATTTATTAGCGCCAGAATGCCTCGAATAGTCCGGTTTCAAATAGTACGGCTAAATTCCAGAACCGATTAACTGTACTGTTCGAGGTATTCCTGTAGTCATTAATAATTTTCGTCATATTTTTTTCTAGAGATCATATAAGAAATCTTCCACTTTTTCACCGATATTACTTCTACACAAACCTTCTCATGGCATAAACCACTACAACCTTCGGAAAGAGCAGTACCACAGGCCATTTTTATGCAACCAACTTCATTTGTGGTGGCTAAAAATCCATTTCGAATTTGATTCATTCACACAAAAATTAACAAATTGAATACTCATTTTGATTTTTGAAACATTTGCCACAGCATCACCATTTTTAATTTTATTAATTGAACTAGAGATTTTTTTGTTAGCTTTTATTTTTATATTAGTATTGTAATAAATGAATTTTATAAAATTTACATATCAAGTTAGAACAGAATATCTGCATTTCTGTATTCGATTTATCCGATTTTGGACAAAACTATCGAATTCATGAAAAACATTTAGTTTAAATTTAGTTCAAATTACTCATCGTTATAAATCTATGCTGTATAAATAAGTTTCTGATTTCATTTACATATTTATACTTTAACTTCCTATATGTTCAATTGTTTTCAGACTAAAGATCAATATTAAAATATTGATCTAAAATTCAAAAATGATAAAATTAGAAAAAAAATAGATCAATTGTGAAAAGAATAAAGAAATTTGGAAATCGATGTACAGTGTATGTGTGCTAGCAGTAAGGTCAATGAAATGGAGTCCATGAAAGTCGTGAAAGTCGTGAAAGTTGAACGTATCAATGTTATTCATTGTGTAATTCCACTTACTATTCTGCTTTTTTGTCTGTCACAACCTCAATATATCCAAAAACATTGATGGGGCCTTAATATATAGTTGATCCATTATTAAATCAAATTTAACTCACTAATTCAAATATTGTTTTCTTTTCAAAACTGACTTGAAGATAAATGAAATAATCAAAGAAAATAAATCAAATGTGAGAAAAAGATTTTACATATAGAATAATAAAATGAGCGTTTCTAACATACAGATTTTCAATTACAGTAAAATTAGAAATCCGGGTCAGTTACATGCATGCTTTAAACTTAAAGTTAAGGGAAAATTTCTATTTTACATTGTATTGATTAGCATTTTTCAAGAAAATTCCTTAATATCATTAATTCGTATAAACAAATATCTCCAGATATAATTATTTTCGATTAACTCTTTAACACAGGTATGGCCAACAGTTTTAGGTCCATGAGCCACAATGAAAATTAAAAAAATTTGCGACCCAGATGGGACAATAAATAACGATGAAAAATTATTTATTTTACTTTTCATAAAATTTTATTCTCTAATTTTTTCAAGTTAAATAAATTACAGTGAAGATAAAGGAAATTGATAATGATACTAAAAGATTAACGGTGTAAAAAATAAAGGATTTTACTGAATGTTTTTTAATATTTAAAAATAAATCAGCTATTATATTTCTAAAGGTTTTAAATTCCAGTTAGGAAATTTATTTATTTAAACTCAAAAAATGATTGTGATAATTATTTCATGTACTCAAAATTAACAAAAAAGTGTGATTAGAATCTTCACATCAAGGGATTAATTTACACTTATAAATATATTTTTGAAATATTTTATTTAAATTCCTTTAATGATAAAATAAAAACTTTACCCCTCTCTTCAAAATGTAATGTTGTAGTGTTTTGGAATTATCTAGCCATAGTCCTTTTTTCAAATCATCATGAGGTAGAAATAAACCGTAAGATTTAGCTGAAAGAAATTTTATGTAGTTACGATCACAGTAGGAAAAGTAATTATTATAACATATAAATACTTAAATATTATATTAAAGTCTTTTTAATATGTCAATTTTGGCGAACTAAAAATGTGGCAGTCCCCAGAAGTTGGGAAATTTGAATGACCATCTTTATTTTTAAACTCTCTATTTTAGCTTTATTTTGTATGAATGTTTTAATGTTTGTGTGAGCCACGCAAATCTTGCGACGGCAAATTAACCCATTTCCCATGAACGGATCGAGCTGAAATTTGGTAGATAGATTCGTCGTCGAGAACAATGCATTCTTCCAAAATTTCTTTCAAAATATTAATAAAATGTTTTCTTTACAAAGCAATTTTTTAACTAGGTGATTTTGCGTAATATTAAATATTTCATAGAATTGAGCACTTATATTGAAATTTTAATTTTGAGTGAATGATAACGTGTGAGATATAGAGAGGTTTAAAAACTATGTTTTTACGGTTAGCTTTTTATATAATCAAAATACGTTTAAAATATTAAATATTAAATTTTTTTTATTTTTAAAATTAATTCCTTTGAAAGTTTCAACATTGAATGGTTTTTGCTGATTAAAACAATTTTTTATAACATTTCCTGTCACGTAAATCACTCCTTTTGGATGGAATGTTTTTCGTCTATAATATTTAACATTAGTTTCATTTTTCGACGGAATGTCATATCCATTAACTATATTAATATTTGCATAGATATGTTCTTATAAAGACAAGATGAAGGAATTATAGAATAACTCTTAAGAAGTTGATTTATTAGACAAGACAGAAATTTTTAAGAAAAGAAATAAAATTATGGTGAATTTGAGAATTTGACATGATAGAGAGGATGACAATTTATATGGACTTTATTGTAAATGATATTATTTATGGTATGAATTTATCAATAGATTATGAAATATTAATTAAACTACTATAATGACTGGGATTTTCGTGGATAAAAAATAGCTAAAATTAAATTAACACAGTAAGGCAAAATCATTAAAATAAAATAAAATTTGGATTACATTTTTAACTAAGAACAAAATAATAACTATTCATTTCTTATAAAAATCTAATATAATAATATTGCAAAATAATGAATCGAAATCAAATTAAAATTTGAATATTAAAAATTGTATGTTGTTTATTGTTAACTTTAATATTATAAAAAATCGAATAAAGTTAGGTAGAGTTAAATATTCTGTTAAAAATAAAGTATTTACGAGATTTAGTTTGGGCTTCTCGAATATTTTTTCTTATAGTTTCACATAGTTGAAATATAGTAGCTTCTGGATCGAGTGGAACAATTTTCGTAACGTCAGCATCAACTATATGTATTCTCAATTCGAAATTATCATTAGAATTTAGCATTGGCGATCTAAAAGTCAACATTTTGTATAAATATATAAATTACAAAGTAAAACATAAACTTAATATTTTAATTTACAATTTTATATATTAAAAAAACATACCCAGCATTAAAATTCCAAGGCATTATTCAATTATATCCAAAAAATAAAAAATGAAAATTGCAATTTTTATTTATAGATAATTAATGTGTTTCAAAACCAATAATGGGAAACTGCACACAAATGTTGACATCAATTTTTAAACGTGTTATATAAAAATAGAATTACTATCGAAACTAGAGGCACATAATCGAAATCAACAATTTGAATTATAGATAAATTGTTTATTAAATTACACAACTCATAAAATATACACAACTCTATTTTGAGATCAGCAGTAATATTTAATTTTATTTACAACACACATTCACACGAACGAAAAGAGAAGTCTGTTTCGAGAATTTAACAAAGTTCTTCCCCATACAACACTGAAAGATTCAAACACATACAATCTTATAATGTATATTTTATGACGAATTTTATATAAAAATCAGCATTTATGTTGTAAATGAAATCAATATTTTAACATAAAAATTAAATTATACTAATTATAAAATAAATAATATAAAAAATAGTTAAACATTATATTATGTATATAAATTATAATAATATTTCATATAAAGTTAAATAAACGAAATATTAACTTATTTTTTTAATTATAGCGCGCTTTAAATCGAAATACAAACTAAATAAAGGAATCATTAAAACAATTTTTATTTTCAACAAATAAATATATTTGTATCCGAAAAAGCAACAACAGCATTTGCATCATTTAATAAAAATGCATTGTTCAAAAATTCTTTGGAAACGTCAATTTGGTAGTGATTATTCAAACTATCAATATATAATGTTGATGAATTTTCAGACATTGACAAGACTACAATTTCTCCAGAACTACATTCACCACAATCAGATAAAAATCTAGAATTTGAGTTAATGAAATTCAAATTTTTCGTTCTTTCGTAACTATTATTGTCCCACATAATAAATTTTTCTGAACCAGTAAAGCAATAAATCTTATCGTTTTTATGTAACCATCCACATTGATGAACAGCATCTTCAGTATTGATAGTCTAAATAAATTAAATTAATAGTCGAAATTAAAAAAACAAAATACGCTTTAAATCACTATAATTCATTTTAATTATAATATTGATAATTATATTTCATATTTTATTAAATATATTGTTAGTTTGTGATAAAAAATAAAAATTTATAAGATTTGTATTTGATTTTTAATGAGTGATCCTCCAACACTTCAATAAATATGAAATAGAGTTTAAGCAGAATACTTTCAAATGCCAATCTACATCAATAAAGTGTCAGTTTTAACAATTTAGAAGATTAAATGACATTAAGAAATGAATAGAATTAGGTTGTTTGAAGAAATATATCATTAGCTTCAGAAGCAACAACTTTTAATTTATGGCTATATTAATCAATCAAGCTATTCAAATAAATATTGCAAAAAATAATTACATTTAATAAAGCATCTGCTTCTGATGCCTGGCAAATATCGTAAATGTTAATTAGACCATCCTCGCTACCAGATAATAATAAATTATCTTTAAACGATAAAGATACAATATTATCCGAATGTGAATCTTTATAATATCCAATAGGTGTAGATGGATTTCGAAAATCCCAAAATACTAATAGTGCATCACTCTCACCTTTATCAAAAAGTGATTCTTTCAACTCAGCACCGGAACATATTAAATTACCTTCTTTGTATGATGCAACAGATAAGAGGTTTATGTCCAAAGCTTGAGGAGTTTCAAAAATAATCTAAACAATATTAGAAAATCTAAAAAATAAAATAATACTAACAGTTTCATTATCACGAGTTTTACAAACAACATTATTATGAGAACTACATAAAAAAATATCTTTTTCTTTATTATAACATATATCACTAATATTGTTAATATTAAAACCTTGTTTTTTAAAATTTTGTACACTTAAATCAAATAAATACACGTTGTCATTATCTACGAGAAAAAAATCGTTTCCTCTACCTTTACAATATTTTGAAAAATTTGTTCCACAATTTTTAAATGACTTTACAATAGATTTATTATTAACAATCATTTTGTAAAAGTATTTCTCGAATATTAAAACAATATTAAATAGAATCAAGATTGACAAGATTTTTTAAATCTAATTCATTTTTGTTCCTGAAGTTACGTTTCTAAATTCAATTTAAATTATTAAATTTAATTTACTCTTCTTCTGTGGATCTATACATACTCATACCATTATTAGTTAAATACAACAAATAGAAATCAGGTTCATATCTATTTATAAAAACAATTAAAATAGCTAACTAAAATTTATATAATTTAACTTGTTAGAAAGTATTATTCTGTCGAAACAGTTTTTCAAAAATATTAATACTGATTGGTATCTAAACAATTAGTAAATGAGAACAAATAACTAAATAATACTTTGAACCAATAATAGTATTTTTGCCTTGAAACTCTTGTATTGATTCTATATTGACATTTTTGATGCATCTCGTTTTCATATCAAAAAAAACTAAATTATGAAAATTTAAATATATCTAGAATGTAAAATAGTAAGTTAATATAAACCCTTTACTGGCCTTTTTATACATAACAAAGTCATTATTAATATAAAAAATATTAACTCTGACAACCGCGAACGTATATATACGTTTTGTATTTCAAAATTAACGACCGCGTCAGTTTATACGTTTTGAGTTTAATTGCGTTTTTAAAGCATAATAGATGTCACTAGAATGAAAATCAAATAAAATTTTTAAAAAAACTGCGAGCTATATAAATCAATAATTATCAATAAATCATTCAATTTTTAGAATTTTTCTTATTATCTTTTTCTTAATTTTCTTAATACAATTTTCTTCTTTCATTTATAATGGCAAATTTATCATCTGGCTTTTCATTAAGCGAAGAGTATACTGATTCTAATGGGTTCAATTGGCAAAATCTTATAATGAAGCCAAAAATGTTCGATTTCACTGAAGAATATGGACCAAGACACTAGATATATGTGTCAGAAAATGATTCTGCTTTCTTTATCAATCAGTGCTTCGAAAATTATCATACAAAGATGATTTATTGAAAATAAAATTTAATAGATTTTGGAAAAAAAACGCGGTTGCCAAAAGGTTATAATTTACCCAAAAAGCACATAAAAAGTTTTCCAACATCTGGCATTTTGATACACATTAAATGTGATTTCGTACTGTAACCTCAATTTATTAAACCTCGTGTATTTTATTTATGAACTCAATCGCCGTCATTTTTAGGTTAACAATATCGTTAAAATAAATATATGTCCATTTCCTTTGCACGATATTTTACTCGAAACCCTGACATAATATGTTGAGCTAGACCAATGATAAGGTGGAAAAAATTAAATACAAACCAGTATCTATCAGAGTAAGGCAAATAACATAGAAAAAGCAGGAAGTTAAATAAATTAAGAAATAGTACATCAAATAAACAGAAATTAAACCAATACACTTAATTAAAAAATAAAACAATTAATTAAAATAGAAACCACAAGCAGCTACAAATAGAAACATTTTTGCCAACAAGACAAAAAAGACAGAACTGGAAAAAGTATTGGCAAAGGTAAAACCAATCAGAGGGAAAGTAAAAATATTCTTTAAAACGCAAACTCATCCAAAATGACGGAGTCATGAGCATGACAGGCGTTATGTGATGCAATTTAGGAGAAATAAAAAAATCAAGGTTCAACGATTGTATAAAATAAGGTAAAGTCTGTCTCGGAGACGATCAGGTAGTGATGGGTAGGATTTACTAAGAATTGAAGCATATGCCAATGCCTGGGTTTATTATCAACCGGATGTAGTAAGACACCACAGAATAAGCTTTTGAGAGTCTCATATCTATTTTTTTAGTGAAAGGTGAGACCCTAGAGTCGACAGAGAACAGTAAGAAGTGATCAGTTTCGTAAAATAGCTAGCTATGACACAATAAATTTTCTATGTTTAGAACCTTCAAATGATAGATGATATCATGACACCTGTCGTTTTAAAATTTTAGAATAAATTAACAAATTGGTTGATGTACGTGAATAACCTAATCAAGAAAGATTTCATAAATTAATTAATAGTATGGTGGTTATAAATCAAATTCTGGCAATTCTCGATGCGAGTAAAATAGCATCATGGCCTTCAAGATGTATTTCGCAATATATTTTAATAAACTTTTAATTAAAAACTTATTTAACAATTTTACTTGGGGTTTGAAATAAACTAATAGTCACGCCAAATTTAAAATTGCACTAAAGTGAATAGAATAAAGATAAATTCTGTTTTTAATTAATAGAACAGAATTCATAAAATTCATTAAAATTCCTTTGAACTCGGTTATGAGCTCATCTCTAAACTTTTCGAGCCTTGATATTTTGCGCTTTCATCACAACGACTGCAGGATACTTTACCCTTGGATTCGGACGAAGAATATTTAAATAAAAAAAAGAAAAAAATTGAAATTTGGACTATCTCAACAACGGGAAATATTTCTATTTAGTCTAAATTTCAATCTTTTTCTTTTTTTCAGTTATTAATTTTTCGTCCGAATCCAAGGGTTAAAGTATCCTGCAGTCGTTGTGATGAAAGCGCGAAATATCACGACTCGAAAAGTTTAGAGACAAGCTCATAACCGAGTTCAAAGGGATTTTATGATACGCCAGCAGCAATTACTGTACCATACATACACTGAAGGAGTTAAAAAGTCGGCTGTCATGCCCATCCACCACTTGATCTCAGCTTGTTTCCTTGAGTTCCAGTATTTCATCAGAATGTCTTAGAATGATTAAGCCTATTTCCAAGGAGCATGACGTAAGTTCTACTATTGCCGGCCAGAGTTTTAGACGTACATAAGTAGATCATACCAAATAAGAGGGACGTATTCCGCCCATGTATGCAGTATCTCAACCACACTGGCATACATGCAGTCGATAGCAACAGTTGTAATTGGCGTTTTGGGGCTTGTTACTCGATTAAACGATCATACTCCAGTCCATTATCTTTTATGTCTTCATTGTTCATCTTACGTCTGAGTCATAATAGGCAAACCACCTCGAAACGTCAACACAAGGACTAACTCTTTCACGACGTGTTTTTATTACATAATACTAATTATTATAAAAACTTCTTTCGATTTTCACCTTTGATTTCTTTTTAATTGACATTGAATTTATTAAAAAATTAACTATGAATCAGTAAAGATATAAATAAAACATCGCTACTGATTTATAATCAAGTTTAATACATAAAACGTAGTGGTATACTTATTCCAGCTGTCGCGAAATAGTTAATTGAAGTGGGTGAATGAAGATGGTTATGAAGCTTGAATTTTCAATGATACCAAAGTGGTAATTTGGTTGAAATCAAACAAAATTCTAAATTCAAAAAATTTGCAGAATCTAATTACAAGACTTTTTCAGTACATAATTATAATCAGATCAATATTTCTGTTTTAACAAAAGGATATCTAACAAAGTTTATTTGGATACCCAGAAGATATAGAGCTGAAATTAAGACAGGCTTTCACATAAAACAATACATTAATATGTTATGAAACTTGGAGTTCCTCAGATTCACTCAAATTCAATGGAAGTTTTCTGAACTATTGATTGTTCAACAGTTATTACGATAAAACAATAAAGTGATAATTTAAGCCTTTTGGTGCAAATAATGTATTTAATGAAAACATTTTCGACTATAAGATAGTCCTTGTCAATCTCCTGGAATTTAGCAATCTACTTCCCGAAAATACATTTCTATCTTTCTTTTATTTCCTTTAACTTACTTCTCATTGGTTATAAATATAGTATAATAAAATGATAAGTATATTATATTATAGTCGACAATTTTTTCATTAAATACATTATTTGCAGCAAAAGGCTTAAATTATCACTTTATTGTTTTAAATAATACTCCCTCTGTCCAAAAATGATAGTCTAGTTGCATTTACGATTTAAAGTCAAACTGGACTGTCATTTTTGGACAGATGGAGTAAATGCTGCTACCAAGAAATCATCACTTTATAGTTATTACAATAGTATTGATTAAAAATATTTTTATATACTATAAGTGAACATTGGTGGATGTGAAATAATTTATTATATGGTATTAATTAGCGTTGATAATAATCGAATTACTTTGCATTATGTCAGAGTCGAGATTAATCTTGCTACCAAAAAATGATTTCCATATTTCCTCCGGATTATTTTGAACTTGCTTATCATCGGGATAAACTCGAACATAAGCACATTCTGGCTTCTAATCATTCAACAAATAGAAGCATGATCATTTCACTGAATTACCTGAAATTCTTTATTTTCATTTAAAAGTCGATAAAAATTCTTGAATCGAAAGAGTACATTTAAACCCATGAAATTCCAGATAGCATATGAATATTTTGAAGAATTGTCTAAATGGAGAATTTATATTGTGTATAATTATTATTGTAATTTATAACCAATTGTCAAATTTTCCCAATTTTGATTTTTGTGATTTTTAATATTCATCCTGTAGATGAAATTATATATGACTATAAATAACACTTGTCTAACTTATTTTCAAAAGAATTTTCTAATATGGTTTTGTATGTCATATTAGAACTCCCATCATATTGAATATATCCCTCACATTTGTCATGATTGATATTTTTTATAAAGTTTTGTAGACCATCATTAGAAGATTTAAATTTAATACCAAGATTTGATTTCATTATTCTAATAGATCTTTCATAATGAAATAAATCTGTTTTCTTACGATTTTCTAAGATTAATTGCTTTAAATATTTCAACTTTTCTCTGTCGACATTTAGGCCCTTCGAGAAAGGTTTGTCAAAAATTAAGCAATTCCCTTTCCTTTCATTTATATCTGAAATGATTAATTTAGAATCATTAAAAGAAAATATTTTAGAAAATAATACATATCAGAAAAAACCAGATAAATAAAAACCAAACTAAATATTTATCTTCAAAATGATTGGGAAATGTTCCAATACACTTTTTGTTACATTTGGCTTAAATGTTCCATTGAGCCCCTTGTTGTTCTTTCAACTGTGATTTTGCGCTTCACTTCAAATTAAAATTTCTATTGTTTTGGTAGTAAACATTTTTAAAACAATTTAATCGGATTTGTATATGAAAAAAAATTTTCTGGACGCTTTTATATTTTACTAAAAAAGCAAATTCGGAAAAAAGCATTTTTTTCTGGACGAAAACACCTAAATTTTTTTGCGAGCCCTTTGTTGTTTTTTCACAGCTCACCACTGCATATATCATGTGTGCATAAAATGTCATAATTCTATACCATTTCTCTCCTATTGTGTACACATAAATTTAGCATCCCTATTGATGCATGTATATAACTACAAATTAGGAAATCCTTAAAATTAAATTTCTTTTTTAAACTTTAAGTTCATGGAATTTCAACAAAAAATTTCCACAGAACTTTAATGAAATTGTACACGGAACTTCTTTCTAACTTCCTAGTAGCGCATCATTACTTTAATTTTTATTAAATATCAAAATGAATACTCCAATAAATGAACATTCAAATGGTTTATAAAATATTTCCGAGTTCAAATTTGTTGATGTCATCTATTCTAATTATATGTTATTCGTTAAACACTGTTTTCAACAATCTTATTTGAAGCACATTTCATGTTATTGTTAGCGAGAATATTTTCATCTAAATCATTAAAATAAAATATTACTGAATTTTAGAAAAGGTATATAGCAGTCATCATTCAATTCCTTTAAATGACAAAGAATAAATTTCACAAGACTATCTAAATTAAGAACGACATCAATCTGTCTGTTTAAAACAATTTCTTTAATATAACGATCTTCAAGAAGTCCAATCTATAAACCCTGTCGTTATAATTTGCGTTAATTGAAACATTAAATTTTACCGATACGTTGCTAGTTAAGTTTGATATAGATGATAAAGTTTCATTCAGTGGTTGTTCTGAAAAGCTCCACACATTCTAAAAGACATGCAATAAAGATTTAAAATAAATTATGAGTAAATCGCAAAAAAATAATTTTAAATTATAACGATTTTTCTTGAATTAAGGAAAATTTAAAACTTCTTTTACTTATGAAAGCTTACTTTGTTTAACAGCGCTTCAATTAAATTCATGTCGATATCCCCAATTTCTGGGTCGATTTTATCAAAGTCAAGTTCACATTCAAAATTATACAACGACGGTACAGTAATTAATCTATTTTTTATTTTTTGAACAATAGACAAAATAATAAATTCATCGTCAATTCTTGACGTTTCATTTCTAAAATATGTGAGATTGATTAAAGCAATAATCATGAACAAACTCAGAAGTCGAACCAACTGTACTGGATTCAATGTCACTTTTAAGAGTTATTTCCATTTCATTTAATAAAGTTAGATAATTTTGATATTTCTTTTGATAAAAGGCTGAAAATTCAACGTGATTATCATAAATAAATGGGCTTAATATATTATTAAACATTATTAAAGGTTTCAATTTAAACTTAAAAAACTAAATATTATATTATTTAAACAATGTTGCATTTTGTTGAAATTAATAATTCTAATTAGCAAATGAGTAAATGTAAAAAAGAAAATACTGAATCATAAAATTTTTATTGGAGTTAAAGTTCAATATTTTAGAGAATAAGGGCATGTTGGAATGATAAATGGGGTCCTAAAGTTGAATTCTTTCATTTCAAGTTGACGTTATCTAGTCTTCCTTAAATTTTGACTAATCACGGTCGCATGGATTTGCTGTTAATACTTATCATTTCATTCTAGGAGACAGTAATGTCTCATAATTGGGCGGTTAACAGTAAATGGTGATTATGACTGCTGGTGAGTTACCAGTAGATAAAATTCTATGTCTATACTCGTTGTTAACGTTCCTAACCGTCGTTGTGCCTATCTCACAACCTTTCCATTCGAAACTTTGCATAACTATTGATTATCAATAAATACCGGCCGCAAGTGACATTGGTACTATACTTCAGTATGTGGTCGTCACCAAGAAGTTAGTCCCATCACAAGGTTTGCTTATGCTTTTACGGGCCTCTGGGTTTACGGACTTACCATAGAAGGTGTAGCGCACATGATGTTTACCCATCTTTCGTGATTCAATAAATAGATTTAGCCACATCCGCTCAGCGGAACTGGTTATGATAATGTCGTTTTCGAGAGACAGTCATTTATTAAAAAATTCTTCCGTATTCTATCATGATCTATTAATTACTGGATGGCAAATTTAGCTCTACGTGGCATTATAGAGTGTAATGCCGAAGTCTTAAATTGTTTTCGTAGCTCCTTTGTCAAACATTCACATGATTGTTATGGTTATTGTAGTGTACTGTTATTTTTATGATTATTTTTATGCCTCCCAATTTTTGTTAATCACTATTTTATTAATTCAACTATATAGTTAAAATTCTCTATAGTAAAAAATTACTATAGAGAGTTGACAAAAGATTCAAATACGAAAAAAAATCATTCACAAATAACCACAGAAGAAAATATTAAATGATGTAACCTTTCAAATTATTGCCAAAGACGAAAGAAAATGAAAATTCAAATACAAAATCCAAAGGAAAAAATACTGATTGGAAATATTTTAAAAGTTGAAATTTATGCCGGATATTCAATTATGATGAAACAATATCAATTCCTTTTGATCCAAGCACCCTCGAGAGTATTCGAAAAGTTTTTAAATATATTGTTAAATAAATGTTTTGAAAAGTTATATCAGTTTCTTTTTTATAATTTACGTACTTCATACTTATTTTAATTGTCATATTCACAAAATAATCCACATACAAACATCCCAGCAATTCCGAAACAAATTTTAAAGGAGACTCTACCGAGCTCTAACAAACTCTCCCACAAACTATACCACAACTATAACAATAACAATTTAACTAATATTATTATTCTAGCAACATAAACCCAAACTATACCACAATAGTCATATTCAAGCTGTCCACATCAGAAAGTTATCATTATTATGACCAGCTTATCGTGCCATTTCTGGAGTAAGTAAGCTCCTCCAATCTATAGTAGTCATATCTCTTAATTTTAGGTGTACAGTCGAAGTAAGTTACTACGATGCTCTAACAAAATTTCTCGATCAGCTTGAGTTTTGATTGATGTTAAACTGATCAATATTTAATGGTGACGTTCTCAAAATTTACTGTTCGCATGGCTTATTCCGTGAAATTGATTATAGTTCTTTCTTTTCACTCGAAATGTTTTAATGATTGAATTGCTTTATACAGGAATTATATATCACTGAGCTGCCGGTGTCTATCCAAGTGTTTTTCCTTAAATCGGACGTCGTTGCCTTTGATGAATTTTCAACTAATTGTTCGTGATCTTGATATTTTATTTTTGTCGAATACAGTCTCGTTATCTTTGTTTTTATAACAATAGAAATGTCACTGATTTTATTTTGACTAATATGTAGAATTTGGTAAATTATTTGGTAAAAACATATCTGTATGAAAATTTATTGTTTCTCTCTGTTTACCCGTAACCGTATATCTTAATTTAATTTCAAAAGCCTATAATTCACTTTTCTGTATATTTACGACACTCTGTGCCATTTAACTGACATTTGCTGATAATTTACCATAGCTTGAACAGCATGTGAAGCGTAAATCTTACCAATTTTCTTCTTTCATGTCAAGTTATTCGATAAATTGTAGATAGCTGAAATTATGATATCATAGAAAATAAAAATAATCTGGCCAAATTATTTATGTGAAGTGTTAGTCTCCATTTTCCTTAACAAATCTTTGAATTATAAAATCTTTTTCTCAAATTTCACCACTGATTATTTTTTCCATTGAATTTATTAAAAAGAGAGCTTGAAGACTATAAATCAGTAATATATCGATGATTTTTGATACTCACGAATTTTCGGCACTGCTTTTTTAGTGAAATTCTCGGCGAAATTCATTTGAAAAAGGCAGTGCCGAAAATTCGTGAGTATCGAAAAACATCGATATATTACTGAAATATAGCCTTCAAGCTCTCTTTTTAATAAATTTTTGAAATTTAAATTAAATATAGTATAACATAAATCGTAATTTTTCAAATTTACGATTTTCTTTGCCATTTAACTAAAATTGCCAAAGTTTAAAGTCTTTCAGTATTTTATTTGCTCGCCTCACATAACCCACTGCGAGGAGCTCTTAGTGTCCTATAAATTTCTTTGATTTTTAAACGAAAATATTACATATGTAAATCAAAAATGTACTATGAATTGATTTAAAAACAATTCGTAGTCCAACATAGCCTTAGTAATTACGAAGGTAATTACGAACAAACTTTAAAACTTGATGCAAATTCTAGATCTTCCTATAATTTTGACCTTGCCCGTTAACATCCCGTAATTGCTCGACTCACCTGTGGTCGAGTGAGTTTGCTTAACTCAGAGGCTTCCCACAAGTAGACACCGAAGCGTTAAGACGTTCCACCCTCCACTAGACTTTCGTCCACTGTGTATACAAGAAGTAACAGTGTTAACTGAGCAGGTGAATTTCATCACATCTCGTAATTCAGGGCTAATTTTAAATTCTAAATCCAGGCCTGGAGTCCCTTGTCGAAACACAAGATCAAGCAAGCGGATTATGAAAAACGATGCATAAAATGCGAGCGTACTTTTTACTAAAACAAGAGACCAACATGAACTACGCACAATTAGCTCGAGCTCAGACGGTACATAAAGTGTATATTGCAATTGTTGGGCTAAGAACCGAAATAGAATTTTCCTTTTGTTTGTTTATTTTGAGCATAATATTTTTTTGTTTCATTGAATAAAATGAGGACAGTGAAGAGTCAACTGAGATACCTAAATAAGCATAAAAAAGCAATAAGTTTAGTTAAATAATAATATAACATCAAATAAAACAAATTAAACCTATCAGAAATAGAATAAATATAAAAATAATTAAAATCAAGAACCACAAGCACAAGTCACATAAGTTAGGAAGCATGAGAAAAATTGATAAATCGTGAAAAAAGACACAAAAGGCAGAACATAACCTTGAAAACGGGTATATAAAGCCATAAGTAAAAGCAACCAAGGTCGAGAAATATAAACTAATTTAGTGGAAAATTTAAACAAAAAATAAAGATAAACCAATTTAAACGATTATAACTCAAATATAAAATAAACTAAAAATTTAGATAAGTTAACACCCTTACTTTATCCTGATAGGCTCAGTATCTATAGGTCTCTTTCAGTAGACACTTCACTGTTTTTTTCAACACTTGAGGTACAACTACTATTGTTCAACATTTTCAAGTCAACCATTCGAAGATAATTCAAATTATATTTATTTCCAAGTTATTCAGCGATTTTTAGGACAACGATTCACCCGATAGAAAACATTTGAAAGCTTTACCATCAGCGTCGGATTTACCTATAGGCAGACTAGGCACTGCCTAGGGGCCCGCAGTATTGGGGCCACAAAAAAAATATTTTTTTTAATGGATTGATAAATTGAAAGCTATTGATTTTGATTCATTGATTGATCAATATGCTCTAGAAAAATTTAGAAAGAAAGTTTTGTAAAATTATATTTTTGACATGACATATGTATCTTATTTTTAAACGGAATTATTTAATAAATATATTTCAAAATATAAATAGGTAGTAAATAATTATTTCTTAAATACTTTTAGCAAATAAAATAACCTACATAATTTCCTTGAAATATACTAATTAATTTTGAGGGCCCCAAAAAGCTCCTTTGCCTAGGGCCAACAAATGCTTAAATCCGGGCCTGTTTACCATTATAGTAAATTTTATTTTTTTTGTTGGATATAAACATTGTATTATCATGGATTTAAATTACGATTAAATGTTTTTTAACAAATTCTCGTTCTCCTTCCTTATTAATTGAATTCATTATTGTCGATAAATGCATTTTTATTTAATTTTTCCTTTGGTACAGTGCCATTTTGACACGAGTCTGGACACGGGTGTGAGTGGAACTAGAGTCTTTTCACCGAATGGGTCAGTGAAGTAGTTTCATGCGCTCGGGTGAATGGACGTAGTTTGTAGGGCCTCCAGCGAGTCCATCACTGTGAAAGTGTCAGTTAGAAATGGATGCACACTTTAGATAAATGAGCTAGTGGTCATAAGAGTAGAGAAAATTGCCGAACATCAGTAGAGTGAACGAGCTAAGGCATGAGATTGGTAGTGACATATGGTGGGTTACTGGTGGTTGATTAATTACGATTTTGTGCTGTTACCAGCGTAACCCAGAATACAACATTGTTTTCCGCTTGGTACCCGTTGAGTAATCAACGTTGGTACTGTACCAAGGGGTTGAGTACTTGCAAAAAGTGATCGCGCTGAGGCAATCTAATTGTCGAGTACTCTATGGGTTCACGGACTACCGTTAGAACGTTTGTGTCCGATTTCCTCAGGTCCCTTATCGAAATTGTTTTCCCAAACCCCCATGCTCAAACTCTCATTCCTCAGGCAATCATATAACAAAGATATCGTATACGATTTTAATATACTACACAAATATACAAACACATTACAAAAATGTACAAAACAAAAATTCATAAAAGTTCAAATCGGCTCGTTGGATGAGCTGGTTAGTCCCGTCGTAGACGCTTGCATAGTTGACGAATTTACTTGTCGTTCATATTCGGCCAGCCTGGCCTTCTTTAATTTTTCTCTAATGTTCCGTCCTAGCCGCTTTCGCTTAGGTCTACTTTCAGCGGCTGGAGGATACATCGCCGCCAGCTCGACGGTCAGCGGCCGGATTTGCCTTGCCACGGCTTCTTGTACAAACTGCTCATTTCGCTCGGTTTCGAGCGCACGCATCTGCAATTTCAGGGCGCGGATCTCCATTTGATCTTGGGCGGCTTGTGCCTGCAGCTGGAGGATCTGGGCTGTTTTCTTTTTCATGTCCTCGGGACTAAACCAGGTCCCCTCGAACTCCCGGCATTTCCCTTTGAGTCTATCGACTCGGACTCGAAGTACGTCGGCTTGTTTTTGGGCCTGATCCCGATCTTTGCGAAAGTTTTCCATTAGTTTGTACACTAAAAACATAAAGAGGCTTTATTAATTCCATCTATACCAAACAGAGTTTAGAACAAATCAGTGATAATATTAATTAGTTAGAACTAGCGCTTTACCGCTAGGAGATTATTGTACTCGTTCAATCTACTACTTGAATTACAAAACCAAAAAAAATACTTTATTTAATAAATAAACACCAGACGATTTCTATCATTTAGTTAATGTACAAGCGATAAATGAAATCGCCTAAATTAAGTTAATTGTTATATTTTGTAATCTATAATTTTATAGTCGACTTTATAGAACTTTTTTGGAATTACCTTTTTATGATCAACATTGTTTCCCAAATTTTTTACGGGTTCATTGGTAACTATTTGTAGGTTATATTTCAGAATCCCAACACATATATAGTTTATATATAACTAGTTCTAAGTTAATTTTTATACTCAAAATTTATTTACTACTATCCCTAATCTATAATTTATAATCAGAACTTCTCCGTTACTAATTTATATTTTCAGGATCAATATAATTTGTATCTAAAATCTCGTAATTATTTATAACTGATATTTTTATAATTAAAAAAATTTTTTTTATAACTAAGTACTTTTGCATTTATGAATATTTTAAAGTGGGAACTTGGATTAATAGATTCGTAATTTAATCTTTTAGATTTATAATATCTACATTTACATTGAATTCGTTAGCACTATAATTAATTCAAAGACCTATCCAGATTAAGTTCTACTTATACGTAGGCCGAATATCTTTACCATTTCCATTACTTTGATTACCATAAGCTTCTATTACAAAAATCTAATTCGGCATATGTTTAAGCATAACTGAAATTATTATTACTGATCAACCGTCTACTTTACCGAGTTGTAGGATTGTATAAGTTTGGGTCTGAGTTCTACTCAAATTATGACCTTAGTGTAGAGTTGTTGTCCATGATTTTAAATGTTGATTTTAACTGTGTATTACGTAATGGTCGGGAAGAGTTATTGCTTTCGCAGCCCCACTGGGACCACTAGGACAAACCTTAATGTTGTGTGGTAAGTCAACGATCTACGGCTGACCTTTAATAAATAAGAAGAGTCAAACGGAGGGTTTCCTCGACTCAACTCCATGGCAGGACCAAGAAGTGGTTCGACCTCCGAAGGACCCAAATAAAAAATTATATAGTAACGATAATGCGTGTCTGCATGTCTTCCTATAAGAATTTAAGTTAATTTGGACGCAGGACTGACCAGAGGCGCAGGTACTCCAGTACGCCGCTGATCATTCATACATCACTGAAATTTAAAAGGAAAAATTCCAAAAAATCATCTATATAATACATTAATTATTCATGATACCAAAAAATAAACAAAAATCACTACTCACTATCGATTTGTTGTTGACAAAAATTTGGCATAAAATGGATTAAATTGTGACCGAAACGTGTCGGTATATATACCTATTTTTGTGTGTGCAAGTACACGTGTATGTGTTGATGCATTAAAACAAACTCGAATTCTTTTTTAATCCAGAATTTTCTATTTTGCGATTTTGATATTTTTAATGGCAATTTTTGTGCCATAATTTTTGTTTTTATTTTTAAATTTTTATTTTTTAATTATTTCTTGTTATTTTTACGTCCATGATGGATTTGGAACGGTTCAAGAACATTCCATGTTAATTTTAATTTAAATTTTATTTTAACTGAGGTTTTCTGAATTTCTTTTTAAGATTTTTTATTTTTATTACTAATTTATTTATTTTTCTAACTTTTATTGTTCTAGATGGCTTTTGTGATGGTCATCGTCATTTTTATGGAATGTTCTGGGTTTTTTCTGGAATTTTTTACTGTTTTTACCGTCTTTTAAATTATTCGAGTCTGTTTTTTGTAACTCTATGTTTATTTGGTTATTTTTGAGTTCGATTTTGCATAACTTCTTGCTTTTGGTATAATTTTATTTAATTTCTGTGTTTATATTTTGATTGTTTTCTCCTTTAATTAATATTGTTTATTTGGTGTATTTTTAATATTTAACTATACTTTTTGCTTTTTGCATGTTATGTACCTACACATTTCGGTCACAAAGTATGGTTTTGGGTCTAGAAATCAGTTCTAGCCCAACACATACATCGGAATGTATATTAGCAAACAAGTGTTTGAGGAGTACTGGACGGTTCTGACGAATCCATGAACTTTTAGCGAAACTTGTATGGTCTGTCCTTTCTTTTTTTCAGCGGTAAACTTAGCGTGAGAGTGATCGAATGACCTGTATCCTCTAATGCATTCACTTCTCAGACGAAGCTTGGAAAGCCGACATCTCCCACCACCTGACAAGAAATGTGGTGGGGCAGGAAAGCATTTAATTGATACGAGGCGGTGTGTCAACAAGCCGATTTTAAGTAGAATAAAAGCCAAATTAAAGTCAGGCATAGAAGGGAACGAGCCAGTTTATGTCGTGCATTTTATGTTTTATGTTTCCCAGACTTTGATGTATAATCATAGATTTTAATTCAACTTTTGTGGTTTTCATGCTTCGTGTTTCAAACTCATTAAAATAAGCTCTCAGTCTTTCTATTCTAACTATATTTTAATAAAAAAGAAACAAAAGAAAAATATAGAAAAATACATAAAAATTAAATTAAATCGATTAGGAAAATATAGGAAAAATTCTTTTTTTTAATCGTAATAAAATAATTTAATTCCGATTATTAGCCAATGGACAATAGTCATGTGAATTATGATAATAATAATAATAATAATAATAATAATAATAATAATAATAATAATAATAATAATAATAATAATAATAATAATAATAATAATAATAAAACACGTATAATAAAATCAAGAAACGCAAGATGTTGCAATCACCAACACAGTTAAGAAAGAAATAACGCATTTGAAAAATCTGCTAACTAGAAAATAAAAGAATAATTGATAATATAAAAAATTAAGAATGGTTATTAGTCATATTTACATACGAAAGTGTAGAGACATACAATTAATTTGAACAAAGAATTTATTGTAATTAACATTGTTGAAGATCTTGACCACCATCAGACGAAGGTTTTGACTCGATTTGATGATTCTTCAACGTCTTCAGTAACTTCTGCAACGTTTTCAACTTGTTCGACTTTAGTAACAACTTCAGTGACTTCGTTAGACATCTTTGAATTTGATGATTTTCAAAAATTTCCCAAGTAAAGGATTATTTAAACAATCGTTTTTAATTTTTTATTTTAATTTTATTAATTTAATAATATATTTTAAGTTCAATTATTAAATTGATAAAAGTGCTAGTCAGAGGCACTACAATAGCCTCCGCCGAAGTACGCGGAGCGTATCAAAAGATAAAGACGGCGATAATTATAAACGGGGAGTATTCCGTGACTCAAAATTACCACAATACACATGAATGTAGCCGATAAATATTAATAGAAACTTTGACCAGTGCTCAGTAAAATGTGATGACAGAAAGTCTGTGAACCTTCTATAACCGACGGATCCCTGCCCAAAACTTTTTTTAAGTAGTTGGGAACTTAAATTACCCATTTTTTAGTGATCGAACTTAACAACCTCACTACCCAATTATAAACTAATACTAAAATACAACTGAATAAAATACAACCAAGATTTTTGAACGGAAGGTACCTCAGTTAACTCTTTCACTGGCATTCTTCTTTGAGTTGGCATAGAGTCGCGTAGTAAACTGTACTGCTTAAATTTTTTATTTATAATTCAAGTAATTTGCATTTAAAAGCTATGGATGGTAAGTTAGACCTCTTTGTATTAGGTTGTCCCATAAGTTTCTTTCGTTTTCATTTTAAGAATTTATTGAATAATATATGATCCATTCTGTTCTATTACCTTTCTCCATCTCTCCGGAAGCCTCATAGTGCCTTCTTCCCAAAATTTCCCAGGTTTGTCGGCAAAATATTGATCAAGGTACATTTTTATATCATTTTTTGAATTAAAATTTTTTAATTTTTTAAATTTTTAATAATAATCTGAAGGAGCAATATCCGGAGAGTATGGAGGATGAGGTAAAACATAATATATGTGAATAAATCACTAAAGGCGACCACCGCTAGTATTATTATTATTATTATTATTATTATTATTATTATTATTATTATTATTATTATTATTATTATTATTATTATTATTATTATTATTATTATTATTATTATTATTATTATTATTATTATTATTATTATTATTATTATTATTATTATTATTAAAATACATATTGGATATACCAGTACTTAAATAATTAAATTCCTCAGCTGACGGAAACAATACGGTGCCTTTCAGAGATCCAATTGTGAACGATTTTCAGGCGAAGCAGGGATCCATCTAGATCAAGGGTGGGCAAACTACGGCCCGCGGGCCGCATGTACATGTGGCGATCCTATGCAAAATTAATTTTCTTTGTTTGGAGCTATATTTTTTGCCTATATTTTTGAAATGTATTTCTTATTGCTTTGATTCGAATTTATGGATATTAAATCGATTTTATGGCTCCAGAATATTATTAATTACTGGTCATTACTAGTTAACATTGAAACTACTTTTCCGCTCAACCATAAGAGGCTTTTATTTACAATTTACATTTTGAAATGCTTTGTAAAAATTGTAATTTTAAAGCGAATAGACTTTAAATTACCCATGAGTGTTGCTAAAAAAGAAAGATTGAAGACGAATGTCGTGTTTTTAATGTCGAATGGACTGCTAAATACTGCTTCACGAGCGTTGGGAGCAAAGCAGTCTGCTTGCTGTGCCGTGAGTGTGTGAGCGTCTTTAAAGAGTACAACTTGAAAAGACACCACGAAACAAGACATTTGGATTTCGGGTGCAATTTAACAAACGAAGAGAGAAAAAAGAAATGCCAGGAGTTGGTTAATAATTTAAAGAAGCAGCAAACTGTTCTCACCAAACATTCTGTAATACAAGATACTGCAACCGAGACCAGTTTGATGCTGTCCCATAAGATTGTAAAACGTAACAAGCCCTATTCTGACGGCGAGTTCATTAAGGAATGCTTGTCAGATGCAGCAAGCATTATGTGTCCAGAACAGAAAACAAAATTTTACAGCATTTCTTTATCAAGGAGAACCGTAGTCAGGCGTGTTGAAAAGATAAGTGACAATTTGATGCACCAACTTCGAGATGCAAGCAAAGACTTTTTGTGGTATTCTCTTGCATTGGACGAAAGTACCGATGTACAGGACACAGCCCAAATGTTGGTATTTATACGGGGAATAAACACTCGTTTCGAGCTTACTGAAGAATTACTTAGTGTTGAGCCGCTCAAAGACACAACCACAGGCCAGGATAACGATCAAGTTTCCTATGTGGCCCTTTATAGAAAAAGTTTGCCCACCCCTGATCTAGATTAATAATACTAAGCTTGACCGAAAAATTTGTTATATTCTGGAAACGTTAAACTTCATCGTCAGTGTGCTTGGTTTTTTTATTATAGGAATTATGAAACTTTTTAAAACGCAGTTAAGCTGGTGGGATGCTTAAAGTAAAAATTTATTAGTTTTTTAAAGATTATAGGAAATGTTAAATTCTGAAGCAGGTGTTGAGGATACCTAAATGATAAATAACATAATAATTAAATAAATTACCTTGGGAAGATCGTCATGACAAACGAGACGATTTATGGGAACTCAGAAAAGAAACTGGAAGTAAAAAGAAATTAAAAATGAGAAAGATAATCAGATAATAGAAAACAAACAAGAAATTAAAACAAAGGTTAATTAAGAAGTACAAATAAAGGTGGAATTTCAAATTCCAGAAATACAAAATACGAGAAAAAGCTGTATCTTGACAGCCTGTCAAAGATAGCGGAATTGCCGGGAGAAGGCGGCTTTACAAAAAAGCGAAAAGGAAAAAATATCTCGACATCTGTCACATATAAGGCTGACGTAGAGGGGAACACAGAGGAAAATGAAAATGGAAAAACAAAATCTGTCTCCAGTGCCACAAATAAAACGAACAATATAAAGGGAAATTTGTGGACACAAATTCAGACAAATTTGAGAGACAAAATTAGAGACAACGTTATTGGAGAAACAATTTGTGAAAATTAATTGTAAAGAAAATAATTGTGAAGAATAATTATTGTAAAAGATTTGAGGAGAAGAATTGGTTAACAAATTAGACGAAAAGAAGTTACTTGAGTATTTGAATAAAATTGTGAAAAAGGTCAAAGAAAACAACCAGCTCAAAGTCCCAGTCGATAAACCAATCAGTAATTAGTGATCTATCAATTCGATGTTATACACAAGTGCTATTCCTCACTGAGTGTTGTAATAAGCATTGTATAGTCACCAAGTAGAGTGTTGAATTGATTGTCAGTGTAAAGTGAAAGTTATTTGTGATTAACAATAAAGATTTCTGTTGTCAAGTGTTATTTATTAAGAAAATTTCTATTCATAAATTAATTGACTGACAATAATTCTTATTGCTAATGATGAAATAGATAATTTATTCGAAGTAACGGTACGTTATCGTAATAAACTCTTTTCTTTCAGAAACACTTTTCCACAAAAAGAAAATAAATATTAAAGATGTGAAAATGTTCATAATTTAGATGAACTACAATTTACATTTGATAACTCGTCTTCCTCTATTCGTCACCACTTTAGCTTTACCAATTACTTTTCGCTTTAGATTCTCAATTTAACCTAGCGTTAGTATCCCAGCTCCTGGGGGCTCTCGTTTTACAATATAAGAATTTAACCTTTAATCTATCATCAATACATATGTATCATACGATTGTAATATAGAAAAGTATCTGGGTGGGTACACATATACTTATATCTGCCGACAAGTATGGAGAAGGTTCAGTGGATTTATATGGGAGGATATGGTGGGATGAGTAAAGTATTGATGGGCGTGACCTGGTAAGCGTGACCTTGTCAAGTGAATCCCTTTTGGCGATAATTATTGGGAGCAGACACATCAACAAATGGAAAGGTTGTAGACTCGGATCTCGAAGTTCAAGAGGCGGTGCCGGGAACTGGAAAGTACCTGGTTTAGCCCTGAAGAAATGAAAAACCGTTAAAAAATTAATTCAACAACTGCAGAGCCAGAGCGCCCAAGATCAAACCGAGATCCTCGCGCTCAAGATTTAGGTCCGGGAGTTAGAAACGCGACTAAACCACAGAGCTATCAACCAAGACATGTATAAACAGATCGACCTATGTTAATGGAACTAGCTGAGATCCATCCGCTTGCCCAGCCAGTCAATCGAAAGCAAAGACGCTTAGGTCGGGATGGCCGCGAGCGGCTGAAGAGACTTCGATAAGCCGAGCAAGCCCAGCAGAGTCGAATAAGTACAAAGTATTATTGTAGATCATAATTTGTATTTATTTGTTCAATTTAATTTTTCACCTTTTTTCAGTTTCATATGAATTGATGTATTTAAAGTCACAGGTTCTTTATTCTCAAAATATAATTACTATAATAATGTTAAATTCCATGAGTGTATGTGTAGTTACATACAACTGATTAACGAATGGTGCAAGTGAATCATGATATTTGGAAACACAATCTAATGAGGTGACCAGTGCAAATGGGACACAGGCCTTCTAACGGCAGTCCATGAACCCAAACGAGTGGTTGACAATTACAGTACGAGTACCGCGCTCACTTTTTGGGGGCACTCCCCCTCTTGATACAGTACCAAAATTGATCACTCAATGGATATCAAGCGGTAAAATCATCTTTTGTATTACGGGTTACGCTGGAAAGGTAAAATGTTTGCTTACCGGTAACCCACCAAAGGTCTCAATTTCATTGCTGTAGCGCAACAAAGGGCTCTCCTTGATTTCTGCCCAACACCGTAAATATGTTTAAAAAATGCTGATGACAATTCTCTCAGCGACCCAAGAGCATTTAAAAACACGTTCTTAAGCTTTGGGATACTCATTGGAAACTCGGTACCAGTATGTTTTATTTCATAGTTCGAACCACTATATCCTTCCAACTTTGATCTTAAATTACTTAATAAATAATTAAAAACAAATTACAAAAATTTTTTTTTATCGACATTAAAAATAATGAAATATATGTTACATTATAGAATATCATTACAGAAATAGTTTTAAATTTCTTTTACTAGTTAAATTAAAATTTTATGCTAGCTTTTAAAAATATTAAGTCTAATTTCAAGTTTTTAAATTTATATAGGATTTGTACTTTACCACCTAAAATAGACAATACCATTGATTGAAGATAAAGAACTGGAAAATTTTAATTCTGAAAATCTTACAGATGAATTTCCATCGCTTCGTAAAGCCATTGAAGCTAATGACTTGGAATCTGTAAACTTATTAATCGGTCATTATGTACTAAAATATATAATATTGCTCAATAATTGTTTATATTAAAGGATCCATACGATTTAAGGCAATCTGTGGTAAGGAGAGAGTCTACTAAAGATGATCCTAATGTTGTTCCAAGTGACAAAGAAAGCCGAATTATAGGATGCATATGTAAGTGGTTTATATTAAAATTCCATATAATTATTTTTTGTTAGGCGAAACAGCTTCAGATGCTATAAATTGGATGGAAATAGTTAAATATGAACCTAGAAAATGTTATTGTGGAAATTGGTTTCGTGTTGTTGGCTTTGAAGAAATTTTAAATTTATATAAATATAACAAAAATCCATAGAAATAAATTTATTTAAAGCAATCTTTCATATTTCTAAGTGTTTGAATTATTGAAATTGGATCATTTTCTCCTGTAAGTTTTTTAAAATGATCTCTATCACTTCGCAAAAATGGATTAGTATTCATTTCTTCATTTAAAGTTGTAGGTACAGTTACTAAATCTAGAGATGATTGTTTTTTTGCCCAAATTAATTTTTTATGAACATCCTCATTTAGTGGATCAATTGATAAACTAAATTCTAAATTTTTAATTGTATATTCATGACCACAATATATTTTAGTTGATAAGGGTAAAGAAGTCAGAATTTTTATACATTCATACATATCAGCAGCATTGCCTTCAAAAAATTTACCACACCCAGCTACGAAAAATGTATCACCAGAAAATAAAGCGAAATTATTAGTTTTACTTTCTATAAAATACATAATATGGCCTATAGTATGGCAGGGTGTCAACAAACATCTAACAACTGTGTCTCCAATTTTTAACAGTTGATTGTGTTGAACTTTGTAATTCAAGGCTTCAATTCTATTATCATATCCTACAACATTTATTTGTTTTCCTGGAAAATATGATAACAATTTTTTAGTTCCACTAGAATGGTCCCAATGATGATGAGTAATTAAAATGTGGGTTAAATTTAATTTATTTTGGAAAATATAACTATAAATATTTTCAGGCTCCACTGGGTCTACAGCAGCACAGCACTAAATTTTACTTAATAAGTTACAATAAAAATTAATTACTTTAGTTTCATTGTGAGTTAGAAGATACATATAATTATCAACAAGAGCAGGAAACAGATCAATTTTCCAACACAGTTTTCTTACTTGAATATGGTGTAATTTAAAAATATTCTTTAATATTAACATTACGTAATTTTAGATTTATTATAATTATTTAAAAATTCAAATTGTGATAAACAAATAAATAGAACAGACGTGAATTCAAAACAATATTTTACTACCATGTTTTTTCAAGAATAATAAATGATAAATAAAGTTAAACATTATGTAAATTAAAGTAATTTTTTATCAAGTTCTAAAAATGTAATAATTTCAATAAAAATAAATTATATTTGGTAGTACTCAGATTGATATGTGTATATATGTGTATAAATTCTTTAATGTAAATTCATCGCGTTTTATGTATTCTTTTGAATTGACAAAATAGTAAGTAATGTGGTTCCCAGTATTTAAATTATATTATTGCTGTTAGGATAACATAATTTTAAATTAGTTTTAATGTATTAAAATATGTGGAGGATGGTGGTTGTTGGCCTACTTTCATCTTCATGACCAATTTTGCTGCAATTATTTTACCAGTTATGCTGCAACTACTGTTGGGATTATGTGATGATAAATTTTTTTTGGGATCGGCTATGAGCAATCATGTTAAGAAAATCCGATAACAAATTTTATTAAAAATTAAAGGATGCGGATTAATTAAAAAGACATCTAGGGGTATTACACTGGTCCAAACCACCAAAATGCCGCCATGGCTATTGTTGGTGCTTAGAGGGTGTGTTGTATAAATGTTCTAGGGTCGCTGATAGATTAATTATCAACTCACTAAACGCTATGGTGGGTTACTGATGATCAAATATTTTGCTCTTTAGTGCTGTTACCAGCGTAACCCAAGATACAACATTGTTTACCGCTTGATACCCGTTGAGCGATCAACGTTGGTACTGTATCAAGAGGGCGAGTGCTTGCAAAAAGTGAGCGCACTACTTGCACTGTAATTGTCGAGCACTCCTTCGGGTTCACGGACTACCGTTAGATGGTTTACGTCCGCTTTACATGGTCCCTGTCGTCGGATAGTGCTCCCGATAACCTGTTAACGTGTCTTGTATTCTTCCACTGTGTCAGCTCGCCCCACCATTCGTATCAATCATCATTATTCATGGGTCAATCTGTCCTACCTTCCCTGAAGATGGGCCAACTTTTCCGTCTTCGTTGGATCTCCTTGCGTCTGACATCTAAATGAGATTCGTTACCTAAAGTTGCCCCATTGCCCTACTTAATTATGGTTTAAATGCTCATCGCGTCTGGCCCACTCTGCCAACCTATCCCAAAAAACTACTTAGACCGCCTTATCACACCATTCCACGAGAATTTGCAACTAGTCTCAATTTTAATCTTATATTAATTTAGCCTAAAACTAGTATTTATTTTAGTTCTTTAATCATGGAAATGAAAAATCCATCGGAAAAATTAAAATTTTATAATAAATTAAAGTAATAAATCTTTAACTTAAATTAATAAATTAAGTTAGTAAATCTTGGAATTAAATATTTGATTTAAATGATGACGTAACAGTCATTTATTTATCACCCCAAAGCGGTGAATTCAAATTTTAATATTTATTTAGAATTTTAATTTTTAAGTAGTTATTTATGAAATTGCCACTGTATGCGACCTCGCTGAGAAAGAAGCACTAGCATCGAACTTTGTTTTCCCAATGCTTGCTTCTTCCTCAGTTGCGGCAGTCATCAGTGGCACAATCCACATTTCTACTCTTTCAGTTTGGTAATTTATATTGTTACATTTATTTTCACAAATTTTTCAGGTACAAGTTAGTATTAATTGTTCCCTTTTTTAGGTTCTGGTCACTCGCAGTGGCTATTTTAGTAGATTGTGGAGATGCTTATTTTTAAATATTTGAACCGAAAGTTTACAACTGAAAACGATTTTAAACCTGAAATAGAAACACTAGTCGGAGCACACGGGTATAAATTACATAGTAAACTTTTCAGGAAAAGGTGAATTTCCATTCATTATTGGAATTCTATCGGCTCTCAAAACGAATTTTTCACTTACTAGCTGACAGAAATTAGTTGCCGAAACATTAGAGCAGCCAAAATTAAAAAGGCGAAATCAACACTGATGCTAAATTTTCGACATTGCTTTTAAATTGCAAACAAGCTGCTAAATTGGTTTCGAAAAATGTATATGCCGATGATTTGTTGATGCTACTTTTGGGACAATATAAATGACATCGTAACAATAGCGGAATTGATTAAAGGATCAAAACTTAGTGACATTATGAAATGTTTGGTTGAGTTTTTTATTAAATATAACATGCCTTTTCTTTGGATTATTATAATTATTATTATTGAAAATGTTCAGATTTCGGATTTGGTGGTTATGATTGATTGACGTATAAATTGTTATTGATATAGATAGAGGTGATATAGATAGAGGTGATATATATAGAGGTGATATATATATATATATATATATATATATATATATATATATATATATATATATATATATATATATATATATATATATATATATATATATATATATATATATATATATATATATATATATTATATATATATATATATATATATATATATATATATATAGAGAGAGAGAGAGAGAGAGAGAGAGAGATATATATATATATATATATATAGAGGTGATATAGATAGCAGGGTGAGGGGTATTACCAAATTTAGGTTGATTGCGCATTTTATAAATTTGGAAAACTAATCTAACAACTTTGTATTAAGGACCTTGATGTAGATTCCGATTTTAATATAACCGGGGTATCGGTGAAAATTTTTATAATTTTGCAAAATCATTGTATACCAGATTTATATTGAGAATCTTAATTTTGGGGGTGGCATGAGAGGAAAAGTCTAAACTAAAGTTTACAAGTAGAATAGGTATATATGTAATTTAGGTGAACAATCGTTAACACTATTTCTTGCCATAATAATAATAATAATAATAATAATAATAATAATAATAATAATAATAATAATAATAATAATAATAATAATAATAATAATAATAATAACAACAACAACAATACTAATAACGATAATAATAATAATAAATGTAAATTTATATTTTTATAAGATTACCACACATGGGGGAGGGGTCATTTTTCGAACAATTATGAATTTCTATTTTTAAATGAAATATAATTTAACTGTCTATGAATATGATATAATTCAGTATACCTACGAAATAGTTAATGGCTACATGATTTGAGGGGGTCGGTTAAATAAAAAATACAAGTTATATTTTTAAAGGTATTTTTAAAGGGTAATCATTAATGATCTGAGGGGGGTCATTTATGAAAATGTACAATTTATAGTTTTAAATATAATATAAGTTAAATAAAACAATAAATGCTGCTACCAAGCAATCATCATTTTATACTTATAAGTTAAATATATATTAAGATAAGCTAATTTAGTATATTTAGGTGGTAGTTGATGACTCTATGGTTTGTGGGGGGGTCCTCGATGAAAAATTTTCAACTATAATTTTAAAGGTAATCTAAGTTAAGGATATATATTAAATAGTCTAAATGAGTGTATCAGGTAGTGGTTGATGGTTATATGAATTAAAGGGGGTCATTTATCAAAATTTTCCAAATTTATATCGTATGCATTAATGTATTTAGACAATAATTAATACAGGCCCGTACCGACGGGGGGCCCAGGAGTGCCCGCCCCCCCCCCCAAACGCAAGTCTGGCCCCCCCAAATAAAAAAACGGACATGAATAAAAAATTACATTCAATATGTTTGATAAAAGAAAAATTGCTATCGTGCACAGATGCATTGACATGGGTGTGCATGAGTTGCACATGTAGGGGTTTATGTAGTGTGGACGGGGGTAGGATGTTCCATCTATCTGCCTCACTGGAAGAGACTGGCATGTGAAGTCGGTGGCGTGGGTAGGGTGCGTGCTGTCTGTCTTTCCTGCCTCACAGGCAGTAACAACGCATGGAGGCATGATTGAGTGTCAGAGCACGGAGTGGGTGCATTGTGGTCTTTATACGATGGTAGAGAGATAGGCCAATGAGAGCACATCACATGTCATTATATTCAACTCACTCCTATGGCAGAGTGACATGTTAATTGATCATATTTTGTAACATTATTTTCATCGTATTAGAACATGTCGACACAAAAGAGTATCATGAATTTCTTCCAAGTCATTCCAAAGAATTCTGTGACTTCAGTCACTTCATCCAGTGATAGTATCTCTGCTACTATGTCCTCAACTTGTGCTAGTCCTTCATCTGTACCTGCTATTTCATGTATCCGTGACAGTGCAGTGATGTCCTCATCTTCTTGTGCACCTGCTAAGACTCTGTCATCTACTAAATGTGATCTGGGTGAAGAAATGCCACGCCAGCCAACTGATGTAAATTTCCCAAAGACTTCGTTTGGTTCAAGGGAACGCTCATTTTCGTCTGTGTGGTATAATGGAAGACCATATTTGGAGTACTCTATTGAGAAAGATGCAGTCTTCTGCTTTTGCTGTAGAAAATTTTCATTGCCCGGCTCTGCTGGCGAAAGTGCTTTCAGAACAGGAGGATTCCGAAATTGGAAATCGGCTTTAGAAAAAGGAAAAGGTTTTCAAAAGCATGAATCTTCTGCTGGCCACATCCATGCCATGGAACGCTGGAAAGAGAAACAGCTGAGATGTGAAAAAGGTGAGGAAGTTTGCACTTTGATTAATGAAACACAGCTGAAGAACAACCGTTATTATGTCAACGAAATCGTTGACGTTGTAAAGTTTCTTGTGCCAAATGAATTAGGCTTTCGTGGTGACAGTTTCAGTAGAGATGATATTGATGAGGATGATAAGCTTCCGTGTGGTCTATTTTTACGTCTCTTCGAATACACTGTTAAGAAAAATCCTGAGCTGGCTCGAATCATTAAAACGATTCCCAAAATTGCCACGTACACATCACCTCGAATTCAAAATGAAATTATCGCGTTAATGGCATCAATAGTGCAAGAGTCAATTGTTAAGAAGTGCAAGTCTGCGGATGTTGAATATTTTACTCTGAAGGTGGATGGTACCAAAGATCGAACAGGGACTGAGAATGTGTCGATTGCCATAAGGTTTGTCTCAGCAGGACAACCTCAGGAGCACTTAATCTGCATTTCCCGAACAATTGCTCTCAATGCAGAGGTCTTCACAGATGTAATTTTGACAACCTTGAAAGAGGCTCAGTTGGATCCTAAAAATATAATTTCCCAATGCTATGATGGAGCCGCTGTTATGTCTGGACAGCATGGTGGGGTGCAGGCCTTGCTTCAGGAGCGTCTACAAAAAGAAATTCCGTATGTCCATTGCTTCAACCACAAGTTGCATTTGGTTGTTATGTGTGCCGTTTCTGAGTGCCAAAAACTGTGGGACTTCTTCGACTTATGCAGAAACTTATACACATTTTTGTCATATCCTAAGGTTGCGGCCATATATCAAGGCGATAAATTGACACGGCTCATAGAACATCGTTGGACAGGACACTTGCAGACGACTCAGGCAATAACAACTAATTATGATACAATTGTGAATTTGCTTGAGATGTGTTCTAGTAGACATTCTCACTTTTCAATTGATATTCAATTGGAAGCTACTGGACTCTTGCATCGAGTCAATGAAGTGGAGTTTCAGTTCATTGCACACATGGTGCTCTCATTGCTGACTATCCTTGAAACAGCCAACAATAGCTTGCAGGGTCAAGCAATGGACCTTTCTTCAGCATGTGATGTTATGGATGCCGTCATAGAGCGCATTCGCAGCCTACGCAATGAAGAGGAATTCCAAGTTCTTTTTGGGAAATTCGAAGGTCAAATGGATATGGAACAGACACCAAAAAGAAGAAGAACTCAGATGAACTCAAAATTAGACAACTTCATTGTTTTTGGATCTGTGGGACAGCCAGAACACCAGGCCTTGCCTATCAGATGCGCATATCGCCAAATGTATTACGAAGTCGTTGATAGGACTCTGCAGGAACTAACAAAACGCTTCGATGTCACCAACAGAAGCCTTTATAAGTCTCTTGCATGTTTGAAGACTGATCACGCAAACTTTTTGAATATTGAGGATCTAAAGACTTTAGCGACACTGTGTGGCGTGGACCTAAGCGAAACCCAACATGAATTTGAAACTGCAAAGGTTTTCCTATTGAAGAGAGCCAGTACTGTGACAAACGTTCATCAGTTAGTGCAAGAACTGTACTCATACCGAGATGGTTTTCCATCTGTCTATCGTCTTGCAGCTTCTGCACTGACAATCGGTGCTTCAACTGCCACATGTGAGGCGACTTTCAGTACTTTATCTCGTGTCTTAACTCCCTTTCGTACGTCGATGAGCCATTCTCGTAAAGCCAACCTTGTATTGCTCTCATTTGAAAGTGACATCAGTAATAACATCAAATCTGATGAGTTTCTTCGGCGGTTTCATGAAATGAAAAAATCGTCGACTGCAGCTATTTTGAGTCATGTCGATATCTCACACACGTAATTTCTTTTTTCTGGATCTAGTTCCTGTGTAATTTCTATTGCACTCACCTTTAGTTTTCAAATCTGTGTGACTGTGTGTTCTGTCTTTGTATGTCCAATTGTCCGTCGTGCAAATACATGCAGCTATTTGTTTTTTGTGTTTGTTCCTAAAAAATGTGCGAAAATCATTTCCTATATACTAGTATATGCAATAATGTAGCAAAATAATGCTCAGACAAAATGTCGATTTTGCTTTCCTTTTTTTTAAATTGAACATTTCGGAGTGCAAAGTGTGAGTAGTGACTAGTCTGTTTTCATAAAATACTTAGTTTACACGAGAATTACTGGCCCCTTTAATGAGAGTCTGGGCCCCCCGTCAAAAGGTGTCACGGTACGGGGCTGAATTAATAGTTAGGTGATCTGAGGAATTATTAAGTTTGATAACTGTACATATACAAGTTAATTTATTGCTATATATATTGTTCTCGACTAATGTATAGTTTGAGGGGGTACTTAAGAAAAAAGGTAAGTTGTACTGTTATAAGTTTCAAATATACATATATAAGTTAGATTATGAATCTGAATATTTGTTTCGACGATTACGTAACTTGGGGGGGGGGGTTATTTATAAATATTTACAACTTATTATAGATTATATTTTTATCGCTAACGTAGTTTATATTTTATACTTTTTTGACCAAATTAAGATTACAATTTATAGTCTTTTAGCTAATATAAGTTTATAATTTATATTTTTATGAAATTAAATTTATAGTTTATGTTTTTAAAGCTAATATAATTTTATAATTTATACTTTTGAGTTTATAATTTATATTTTTATGAAGTTAAATTTATAGTTTATATTTTAAAGCTAATATAATTTTATAATTTATATTTTTATGAAGTTAAATTTATAGTTTATATTTCTAAAGCTAATATAATTTTATAATTTGTACTTTCAAGTTTATGATTTATATTTTTATGAAGTTAAGTTAAATTTATAGTTTATATTTTAAAGCTAATATAATTTTATAATTTATACTTTTAAGTTTATAATTTATATTTTTGTGAAGTTGAATTTATAGTTTATGTTTCTAAAGCTAATATAATTTTATAATTTATATTTTCATGAAGTTAAGATTATAATTTGTACTTTTATAATTAACTTAGAGTTATAATTTATAATTTTTATCGTCAATATAAATTTGTAATTTATAATTTTAAGAAATTAAATTTATAATTTATTTCTTTGAAACTAATCATAATTTATATTTTGAAGAAATTAAATCTATAAGTATAATTCATATTTTTATGAAATTGAGATGATAATTTATACTTTTATGGGTTTACAATTTGTATTTTTATAGTTAGTTTAGAGTCGATTCAATTTAAAATCCAAGTCTTGCCGATAGGCATTTCGAACACCTTTATGAATACTATCACTACTAAATCAATCATTTTAAAAAATCTTTACTTTACACTATTATAAGAAAATTTATTTAGGATATTTATAAATCTAGATTCGACAAACGTATAGGTAGAGTTGGTTCTTGATGATATTTAACCGCCTAAATTAATTGTGAATTGTAGAGTTGTGATTAATTTAGGTCTGAGATCTACTCTGTTTATTAACCTTAGTGTATTGTATTTTGGATGTAGATTTTAACTATGTAAGTTATTCATGTATTGAAAGTCGGGAAGAGTGCTTGCTTACACGGCCCCACTGTGACCGCTACGACAAGCTTTAATGTTGTATGGAGTCGACATTCTACTGTCGACCTATAATAACTAGCTAGAGTCATAACGGAGGGATTTTATCGACTCAACTCCATGGCAGAACCATGAAGTGAACGATCTCCGATGACTGAACAAAAAGAAACCAATAATATTGATAAGTGCGTGCCAGGCAGTGGCCTGCAATCATTGTGGGCTGTGTACTCATCGATGATAAAGTGCTTAGGTGCAGACGATCTCACTCAAACCTACATTTCTATAGTTAAAAAGAAATAACGAAAACAAGGTTTCAATAATAATAATTTATAATTCACAATGAAATCGTCCTTACCTACAATCTCAGAAAAATCAAAACCAAAAATTTGGCATAAGAGTAAAAATATTCATTTGCATTTTTTTCCTTGAAAAGTGACAAAATGTGTTAGTTTATATAGCCTCTGTTTGACGTGTAAGTATGCATGCGTGCATTGATGCAGTAAAACAAATTCGGATTATTTTAATTCTCGAACATTCGATTTTTAATTTTTATCGATTTTGATGGCGATTTTTCAGTAAAAATTTTTGTTTTTATTTTTGGAATTTTGTTTTTGAATTATTTTTTATTAAATTTGCCTCCATGATGAATTTCAGCATTTCCAGAACATTCCATGCTAAATTTAATCTATTTCTTATTTTTAAATTGTTTTTTATGATTTCTTTTCTAAAATTTTTATTTTTTAAACTAAAATATTTATTTTTTATAAATTTTATTGGGTCGTTTGGCGGACATGATGGATTTCGCCATTTTTATGAATTGTTCTGGATTTTTATTCAAAATCTCGATATAATTTTCTTTACGTAAGATTTTATGGAGATTTTCTTTAATTTTCTTTTTTAATTTTTACTAATCGCCTTTATTCGAATTTGTTTTTGGTTGTTTTATGCAGTGGCGTCCATCCCCCCTTGAACTATAGACGCAGCTCCCCCCCCCCCCCCCACAAATTTCACAAGAAACAGTAAATTTATATTTGTTGAAACTCCGTTGCTTAAGCAGGTTTTTAGAAGGGACTAAAGATTTGCGAAAATTCAAAAAACGTCTAACAATTTTAAACTTATTAGAACCATTTTGTGCAAACGTTTTTAGCACGTTGCGATGATTTAGATCTCAATGCTTTTCCAGAAGATCAAAATGAATTCGGTTTCTATCAAGCAAAGTGTAAATGCACATGTGTATTTCAATCAATTGTACAACAAATACTTAGACAGAGGACTAGAGCAAAGAGCAAATCGTTCAATGAGTTCATCATTAGGAATTCTTTTAATAATATCTTTTTCATCAGCTATGATCATAAGACTTGAGAGCCATGGGTCACCCATGCTTGAGCGTAGTCGATTCTTTATAATTTTAAGTCGACTAAAAGCTCTTTCGGCTGAACAACTTGTCGCAGGAATGGAAACCAAAATTTTGTAGAGAGACTTCAAATGAACATAATTTGAAATCTCCGAGAGAAGCCGAAGCGGAAGTAAGAAATTGTTCAGGTGCCATTCATGCTGTTCTGCGTCACTTACTTGACCTGTTTCATCATCCGAGATGTCTTCCATGGCGATTTCCATTTCACCTCTTTCTAGATGAGCATCCGCCAAATGGCAAAGTTCATGATGTTCTTTGTACACAGATCGAAAATCAGCCAACTCAGATGCTATTTCTCCAGCATCTAATTCATAGAGGTCACAAAGTTTGCTTATGTCAGCTGAATTGATTTTCGTTCATTAATCAGCTTTCCTGATGAAAAATGAGACATTTGCACAAGCAAATCCTGATTCTCATCATTGAAGCGATCTTGAAAATGAGCCAAAATTGAGTCAATGGTGCAAATATACATTTCAACTCTCAGGCGGTCAAGTACATCACAAGACCTTTCATCAGAACAAATTTCCCCATCCATTCGCTTTCGACGCTTAGAACGTTCTTCATTCAGTTGTGGAACAATGCCATGTGATTGAGCAAAACATTCTGCTTCGCTAAGTAGAGTTGTCCACAATTGATCAGCGTTGTTTCGCATGTCAGTTATTTTCTTCATTCCGGAGGATAACAATGCAACAGCTATAGTCAAGTCAACAGCCATCCCTTGTAGGTGGCGTATTATTGGGCCCCAAACCTGGAATACGTCATGGAGGAAGCAAATTGTGATGATAAATTTGAAATCTCTCAATCTTTTGGCAAGTCCGATTGCTCCAGATACTGATGCTACATCCATGCTTGGGTCAGAAGAGATTTCGTCAAGAGAGGACAGTATGGAACGAAAGATGCGTTTCACTGTATTCACTGCAGAAGCAAGACTTGTCCAACGAGTTGATTGAACTCGTTTTAACTGTAGTGGATTATTGGTATTCGCGACTCTCTGTTGATGTGTTAAAAGAATATCATGACGCTTATGTCCACAGAAATATTCATACAATTCCTGTAAAATTCCAAATGCATTTTTCACTTGGATGTTACACGACATTGCTGCTGCGATAACAAGGTTAAGGCGATGACTGTGGCACCACACATAGAGTGCTTTTGGTGCTTCTTTCTGTATAAGAGTCTTTAGACCTTTCAGCTTTCCGCTCATATTGCCTGCGCCATCTAGCGCTTGTCCAATAATCCATTCTGGTTGAATATGATGCATCTGCAAAATTGTCATGATCTTTTCTTTTAAGAATACACCAGTTGTCACTCCACTTGTGAATACTTCAAGAAGACGTTCAACAGGTGTAGGTTTGCCGTTATCGTCTACTTCAATGTAGCGAAGTAACACTGATGTGGCTTCCTGTTTGCTGACGTCTTGAGTTGAGTCGACAATAAGGGAGCACGCTTGTTTTGCATGAATGCCAGCAGCTATTTTAGAGGTTATTGTTTCTTTCATAACTTCAAGAAGTCGTGCGACATTTCGGTTGCTAATGAAGTTGACATCCATTTTCACTTTATCATTCCTAGACTTTTGCACCTTTTCAAGATAAGAAGCCGCATAAGGATTATATTTTGCTGCAAACTCAAAAATGTGATAGAAATTTCCTTCCGTCATAGAATGTCCACGTAAGGCCAACATTTGAGTTGAAAGATACTTTAATGACTCAATAACACAAGCAACAACTTCTCGGTTGGAATGGACAACCTCATTATTTTGTTTAACAGATAGGGAATCAATTGTTTGTCCCCTTATCCAACGTATACGGGCAAATTCGCATTCCTTGTGACTAGTTGACCTTTCATGGCTTACAATGTCTCTCGCAGCATTTGTCCAATTCATATAGCCATCTCTTGACCAGATGAGTTGTTGCCCTTGCTGCATTCCAGGAATTGTGAACAACAAGCAAGGTAAACAATATGCCTTATCACTCATCTTGCTGTATGTAAGCCAATTGCGCCTTTCTTTACTGTTATCTGGGAGAAAAACTTGGAACCATGAATGCTGAAAGCTTCTCCCATTTACCTTAGGAAAAGTGAACATCTCGTCTGGCTGACAAGGTCCACTCGAGAGCAGAAGATTAATAATTACCGATTCAATTTTTTTGTTTGAATATAAAGATGGATCATTTGAAAATGAGGTACCTTTAAGTCCATTATCATTTCTATGCTTGCAACTTACGTCACTGGTATGAGCAGTATCTGATAAATTCATTACATTGTCTTCATTGAGAGTAGATGGCAATGGCAATGGATTTTGTGCGATGCATTTAATATTAAGTACCCCGGAATCTTGACCACAATTTCTTGCACACATATCATCGTCCACACAAACAATTTCTTCAATGACTTCAAATTCTTCAACAGATGAACAATGAGAATAAGGTGTGGACAGTGTCAGGTCAGTGCTAGTGGGGGAGAGAATAATACTCAATGAAACATTTGCGTTGTTTGTCGACGGAACACTGTCATTTGAAGGAACTATTGGATTGCCACGATATATCTCCCACGTACCACCAGGCTTCTTTACTTCGATTATCTTTCGACGTATCTCCATATTCCTGCAAAAGAATAGGCCAATTGAGAACATTTTAAAAACAATATATTCAAAATGTACATACTCTTCATCTTACCTAATGGCTTTGTATTTGTGCTTTGCCAGAATGTGTGCTTGCCACTTGTCCCCACGAATGCTCATTCCACACATAGGTTCAGTGCACTTATATTTATAATATATTGACTGCTGTCGTGGCATCCTGTTTACTATCTGATCTTTATCAATTAATGTAATGTGGTGGCTTTTATGCCATCAAAAGCCACTACACCGTATCGAGGTATATAATCATTGGGTTACATTTAGCCAATAGAGTGTCAATTGCAATATTAAATTAAATGTACTTTAGTGTGAAGGAATCTAGGTCACATGATAAGTAAGAGAAGCTTATTACTGGAATAACAACTTGACCTTGTTATTGTTATCAAACCATTGATGACTCACTGTCTATTGTACGTGCGGGGGAATGAAAGAATATGCAGAATGAGTGTGTGGAATGAGCTACGTTAAATGATAAGTTAAAGAGTGTAGTTAATAGCAATGAGACGCATGATAGTCCCAGTTAGAAATTTAGGAGAAATTTACGTGTGTGTACGGGAATCAAAGCCGTGGGTGTGAACAAAAATTTTCGCCAATTTCTGACAGGGGTGAGTGACTTGTCAATAAAATCCATCCACCCGCTATTAATGAAATAGTTTAGTTATATCGAATGGCGATGGATTGGTTGGAGGGGGTTTGTATAATAAAACATGTGAGTGTGTGAGAGGGTGTGAATAATTAATGCAGCAACATGATGCTTTCAGAATTCTATTTTGTCTATTCTCAGGGTGTGAGAGTAAATCAATTATCCCATGAATATCATTCCCTATCGTGGATAAAAAGGTGGGAGAGGGATTGCGCGAATCACAAAACAACTGCATATCAATTGAAAGAGCAAGGGACAAATCACAGCAATTGGTGATAGCAATTGGATATCTGACAATAGAATTATCAAAGAGATATTGTGATAAAATTGCTCGACCAAGCATGTTTTCTAAACTGCAGTATTGTAACTATTTTGTTTTGCAAGTACATTTAGTCATTCATTGTGTATCCCCCCCCCCCCTTAAAATCAAATTTACAAGTCCCCCCCCCCCCCAACTTTTCATTTGACGCTCTCTGCTTCAAGCAATACCCACGTGGGCGCCACTGGTTTTATGTCTTTCGGTTATATTTGAGTAAGTTTTTGTGTAATACTTCTTGCTCGTGTTTTATTTTATTTTTAATTCAGATGTTTCATTTTTGGGTATATTATCTCTCTATTATCATTGTTTACTTGGTGTTTTATATATTTTTATTTAAGTAAACTTAATGCTGGGTATGCGTGTTGTGTACTGACACATTTCGTCCCATTCCTAACTTTGGGTTTAGAAATCAGTTCTAGCCCAACAGCTTTCATAATTATTATTTAATGCACCAATGGTTACTATTATATTTCTACTGTTGTTGACGTTTTAAGGCAAACTCAGGTGACCTTCAAACAATTCAGATAAACACTAGGGGTCTTAATCTTTTCTATGCGTGACATGGCTTAACACGACTATTGAATCAACCAGCTGCATACCTGTGTGGGTGAGACACGTTGGTGGTGTATACAGTGGTGGTTTAAATAAGCTAAGGTGAGCCTACTTAATAGAACTGCTCGACTTACTTAGTGTTAGGTTTTAGGTAAAAGATAGAAGGATCATAAACTCTCTGAAAAAAAGCCCATGACTTGTGATGTTTCGACCAGTGTACCCATGACATACGTCATGTTGGTACTGCACACTGTTGTTGCAAAGTTGAGGGCAGGTGAACGGGTGTCTTACAACAACTCCCCTAGGTTTCTAGAGGGTTCTCAATGGCCATTAAAAGGTTTTACATGCAAATAATTATTTTCTTGTTAGGCTGGTAATAGCTCTATTAATTACTCCAACCACTGCCGTCTTATTTAGATTTCTCCATCAGAAAAAGGAATTTATCAGGATGAAATATTATAAAATATATTATAAAATAAGAAAATATATTATATTAATACAGCAACATTTGATATATAATGATAAGCATGATCACAAATAGGGTTGAGTCATTAAGAAAGTTGGAGAGGCTTTACCAGCCATTTCTTTCGATATCTGCTTGAAGGGTGTCTGACTCGAACTCATTCTCCCCTACTGACAGTAAATAAGTTTCGTCCGGCAGCTATAAGGTGAGTTCCGGAGGATCCATAGTGTCACAGAGTTGGACCAATGTAACGGCTTTTCTAGCCCGCTTTTTCGCATTCCGCGATAATTTTCGCCTCTTGAGGTAGGAAGACTTAGGTCGATGACTGGAGGAGCCACAATAGACACGTCTAGCTTGGCCGGTGTATTAGGTTCTATGGGTAGTTACTCGAACTAACACAGTTGAAAATCTGATTCCAATAGATTTTACTCGTAGAAAATGTGTAGGTGATTTTACGTAAACAAATAAATAACAAATGTGGTTTTAAATATTTATTAAAACTAAATGGATATATATATATATATATATATATATATATATATATATATATATATATATATATATATATATATATGTTACAAAAACTATTAAAAATAAATAAAACCCAAAACTGGCTGTACGCTCAAGTTTAGATAACGGTGATTCAAACCGCCCTAAAGATTACTTCTAAGAATCAAGGCTGGCCCTAAATGCGCCAACATCCCCATATAGGTGACAAGACAAGATGAGGTATTTCCCGAGATTTAAACGCTATACTATGAACCCAGAAAATTGGTTGATAGTTTATTTGTACAAGCCAAAACAGCTACAAAAATGTTTGCTGATGACTAATTTTTATACAATTTTTTATATTAATTTTAAATATAAATAGAAATTCACTAACTAATTTATCTGTTCATATTCCTAAGTGTCCTCTGTAAAAATCAGAAATGGTTATGGTTAAATCAAAACTTCAATTCTTTCGCGAAGTTAAAATTCCAAGACCGCTTCTTTACAAACATTAGCAGAACGTAGATCGATTTGTCGCTATTAATTTTTACGCAGTTATTGATTTATATGTAAATGTTAGATCTAGTTTGTGTGAGATTCGATGATCGCAAGTATTTGTTGATATTAACTTCTCGAATTGGTATGCCTAAGTTAATCTGACTATTGTTCGTTCAACTAATTTGTCAAATTTTTCTCTGACTATTTTTGTCGTCCAACTAAAATTTTGTACTGATATTTATATTATTGTAAAATAATTAATTCTATTTTTAGTAATTGTTTAATTACTTAATATATGTAATTATATTTATTAAAATACTATTATATTTATAATCTAAATATAGTAATTTTTAATTACTATTTATATTTTAATCCTAACTATAGTAATTATTTTCTATTTTAAGTAATTATTAATTACTAATTATATATTATTTATTTAATTTTCTAAAAGCTTCCAAATGTAATTATCCCAGCTCCTAATTGAACCCCAACAGGTTTTAGAGCAGAAGATGTCGCTGCCAAAGAGGAACATCATCATTTCGGGTAGGATGTGATGAGTCTGAAAGACACTTGCTTGTTTGGCCTTTTCAAACACGGAGATGCGAGATTCGAGCTCTTGTTTTATGGCCCTCTGGGCTCTGCTCTCCGTGATTAAGCTATCACGGCAGTGCTCCAGACGATTTTTAAGAATAGTGGCTTTTAAGAAATCTTTATATATATATATATATATATATATATATATATATATATATATATATATATATATATATATATATATATATATATATATATATATATATATATATATATATATATATATATATATATATATATATATATATATATATATATTTGAGAGGTGGGTATGGTTGTCACACCCTCAAAGGAATATGGTGGGCAATTATTTTCAAAGGGGGTCCAAAATTAAATATTTTAAAACCTTATAATATATACCTATTATTATTATTATTATTATTATTATTATCAATAATAATAATATTAATAATAATAATAACCTTTAGTTTGATATGTATATTATAAGGTTTTAAAGGTTTTAGAACCCTTGAAGGTTTTTATAGTTTCAGGACCATTCATAGGCACGCGTGTTATTTTCCCATCTCGTCTCCATCCATATATACTAGCATTCTCATCTTGTATCAATTTTTCCAGGAATAGAACGCCGAACTTGTTATTGACTTTGCTGCATTATCTTTTGCTTGTTGGATTTTTGCTTTTATCCCTGGTAGTTTCCAGATCTATGGGGCTATTGGTAGTTCCTCTTTGTTTATTACCTCCATTATCCTTTAGTGTTTCTCATTCATTCCTTCTTGAGAATGTTAATATCTTGAGTGAGATCATTTCCAACTCCATCTGATTAGTTCTTATTCCTTTCTCATTTCTTTTTACTTCCACTTTCTGAGGTTTGTGATCTGGTGGTTAATGTTCTTCTCTCGGTCTTCCACTGGTTTGAAATGTGTTGTTTTACATTTATCTTTTTATCATGCAAATCTTTGTAACTTTCCTGATAGCATTTGATGTTCAATACCACTGTTTGCCAAATTTCTTTCAATCTTTCCTTGAATTTGGTTACATAATCTTCGATTTCCATTTATTGCGATTATTATTAACTGTAATAATCTTTCAAAAATATATATTGATAAAAGAAAGTTAAGGAACCAATCGTTAAAACAATAAATTCCACGATAACCTTAATAGAAACTAAAATTATTAAAGTTTAAAGCAAGAAACCATTTATTTAATGTATATGTATATGTATATATACATGGTCACAATCTACACCAAATAATTCACATAAAATACATTGTCACTAGATAAAAAATGTTACATGTTTTAAAAGCATTTAATAATATTAAATTTACAAATTTAAAGAAAATTTTGAACGAATAATGATAATAGTTTTATATTAATATTTCCAGACCTACAATTTGAAAAAGTATGTAAAGCTTGAAAATTTTAATAACAATCTTGAAAGATTTAAATTAAAATGGATTTGAGAAAACATTTTTAATTACAAGCAAAGTCAATTCACTTTACAAATAGTAAATATATATTATATACAAATCGTTTATTATATATAAGGCATCTGAAGCATAATATGCTGCTCTTTTAATATTGGACCCCAAAAACTTCTGAATACCATACTGCTAAGAGGAATTAATATCTTGAGAAGATTGTAATACATCTGTTTGATCAGATTTATTATGAACGGAGTTTTTAATTTTTTCTGCTAGCAAGGTAGAATTATTTTCGTCCGGCGTGCAATTGTTTTCACTAACAATTGATGTTAAAGATTGAATAGTAGGAAAAAAAGAAAATGCACTATTCACAGATTGAGAAACATGATTTGATAATGTAACTGTCATGGAACTTTCAATAGCTGTAGGCTTTCCAATTTTAATATTCTTTTCAAAATATGCCTCAGTCTTCGGATTCGTATTGAGAGAGCGCGAGTCAATTATTAATGATGATGAATTCGTTTCATTAGAAGAAATTATTTGTTTATTTTGTTGTTCTTTAAAAACAGAGGACATTGAGATTTGAGAGATGTCATTGGGCAAATGGTTTTTTCTCTCATTTATTGAATAATCGGTGTTGATAGGGGATATTGCTGGTAAATAAGTATTAGGACATATGAGTGATTCATATACAGTATTTATTGGTTGCGATTGCATTACTAAAACATTATTGGGCGGAGAAATTAAATTTGGATTAAGTTGTTGCCAAAGTCCTTGTGAAGAAACGAGCTGAATAGTAGTCTGCTTATCGGGTTGCTTTGATAACAATAAATATTTTTGATCTGGATTAAGAACATTCGAAGTTGTTACTAAATTCGAATTGTTTGGAACTGTAGGACATAAAAATAGTAACTTCGGTGGTTGGTTAGTATTGACTATTGATGCGTTACACGTGGCATTATTTGAAGTCAAAAATGATATGGCATTCGGTGTTCCTGAATTCGATAAAGTCGGTTGCATAAATCTTAATTGAGATGGAAATAACGAAGGTAATGATTGTTGCACTGGTTGAACAAATCCAATTGGCTGAGATGTTGATATCGTTTGCAAATGTAAACTTCTGGATTGATTGCATGGCATATTTGGAGTGATCGATGATACCATAAAAGTATTTTTGGCATCAGTCATAGACATTTTCAGCGATGAAGTTTCAGGCATTTGAATAGAATTGTATGAAATTTGACCCATAGAAACAGCACTGAATGAGTTATTATGAGAAGGTAAATGATCTCTAAGAATATTGGTGGTTTGACTAATTGATGAAACTGGGTTAGTTATTTTAGGAGCTAAAGAAATTTTTGTTTGAAATCCCAATGGAGCTGAATTGGTTATTCTTTCTGTTCCAACTGATAAAGGAGGATTTGGTTGAAGAACTAATTGCGGACCACTATTTACAAGATAAAATTGTTGCGTGGTTACTTTAGCACCCGGATTCATACTTTGAATAATTGATAAAGCAGTTGTCAAACCATTACTATCCACGAGATATGCATTAGGATGGGATGATTTCCCAGGAGTACTGTGAGGAACTACTCCATTAGTGTCTTTAGATAAATTCAATTTTTGAAGGACATAGGAAATCGCATCTGTGAAGGATTTTTCAACCGCTGGTAAATCCTTATTGTTTTGATTATTAGTTGCAGTATTTTCAGATATTGAACTTTTAACTTTATCATATTGTAACTTACATTCATTGATCATAATTTTATTTGAATGAGCACCGTTCTCATCACAAATAGATTCTGAATTAGATGGACTTGTAGATGATATTTTAGTAATTTTTTCCATAACATTTATTGAAGGTTTTAAGTGAGTCTTTTTAGGAAAATTAGATTTGTAACTAAATGAATCTGAAAAAAATAAGTATTAAAAAATTTGGAAACAGAAATGGAAGCAAAGTTAGCTTTTAAATAAAGTAAGTAATTAGCGTTTAACTGCCTAATGCACAGCTTCTTAACATACTCGGGCACCACATATTCTGTTTATTGAAATATTGCAGTTTTATATGTCACGTTTGACGTTGGAATGTTTTTATTTCCCCAAATTAACAAAGAAATTCTACGATAAATGGTTAATAATTGAAATCTTTTCTATTTTTCACCAAACGAAGTCTGATGATGCCCAATAAATAGTAAACCTAATGTAGAACACAAGGGGCAGATCCAAAATAATTCATTATTAATAACAACCAAGCTTTTTATTTTCCGAAAACGGGGATACATTTTTGCTAGCAAATGACAGCTCATAGAAGACATTTTCGAAGGTAATCAGAAGGAGTCAAGTCAGGACTGTAGGAGAATGTTGGAGAACTAAATGAGACAACCCTGCAAGCCATTAGTGAATTGGAGTATTATGATACAGTCAAGTCACACACCAAACTTTTCCTTTTCAATTTCTTGATTTGTTGAAAATTACGCCACTTGTATCCCAAAATCGGAAGCATCAAGGCTTTTTTGTGTGATGTCGATCCTGACATCTTACTTGATTTGGTCTCACATAGCAGTAAACATTCTTGTAATTCTGTTTTATGTAAGAAAGAATGGCACTTCATCCATCATACGATTTCAAACACGCTACAAAGTTTTCAAATTCGCTCAGCGACACTCCAAACTTACGATTAGAAGACGCAAGTTGTAATAAAAAGAAGTGTAGTTTCATCCACTGAAAATATATAGGTCGATATCATTATTTTTTGATGGAAAGATATATTGAAGAATTTTTTAGGATAAGAAATTCGAGATGCATATCTAGTGTATCTGATAAGTCAGTTACCGAGGTTTACTTACAAGCATTCCCTCACAAGTAAACAAATGTTGATCATAAATTTCGAATTAACGAATGAATAATAGCTTTTGAAAGTTCTGACGAATATTGATTTTAATTTATTTGTAATAAAACATTAATAATTTGTTTTGTAATTAAAAAATGAATTGAAAGAGTGAGAAATACACTCGACATTCATTAGAACCAATCTCCAATTTTTCATAAAAGTCCTTTCATAGTTTTAGGTTATTTTGAACATTTCTTCATATTCTTTGATCCTATTAACACGATTTTGCCTATAATTTACCTTCTATAGGTTTAATAGGTTAAATAGCGGTTTAAATTCACACAGACGACAAGCTATGATTATTTGTAAAAATAATTATTAAATAATTTATTAAGCAATTAATATATTGTTCCTTGCAATTAGTTATTTCTCTCTTTGAAGGATTTACTAAAATCTATTTGAATTAAAGTACAAACAATTTGAAGAACAAAATTTTACATAAACTATTTAAAAATATTGGATTAAAATATTTTATCAAGTATCTTGAATAAAAATTGTTAAAAATAAGAATATTAAATGTTAAAATTGTGAGGTGTTTTCAGCTGAGAATTGAATATTTCAATAATTTATTAAGATAATTTTAAATGATAAATAATTGACTATTTAAAATAACTTTTAAAAACAATTTTAAATTAAAAAATTAAAAAAGTAAACAAGCATTTTATTAGTAAATCATTATTAAATCATTAAATATATTTTAAATATCGAAATTTTAATAAATCGTTTTTAAAATATTTTATTCAACGATGAAAATTTGTTTGGAAATTATACAATATTTCATTAAATAAATACTTGGAATTATGACGTTAACTTTTGAACTGGATTTCAAAAATAATTTAGAAGATATGTTAGCAGTTTCAAATAAAAATAATATAACTTAAATATTCAAAAGTTTCATTTTTATTTGTGTGCTTATAGAGTATACAATATACTTCGGTTCGTATTTTCAATGAATAGAGATAATACAGAAAAAAACTGACACAATATTGGCATGCAATACAGGTAAACGGTCTTGACAAAATGGTTAACATTGTAACTAGAAAATTATTTACAGTGGAAACAAAATATTTAACTCAATGGAAATAAATTTCAAGACTTGTTGACAAATTACGCAGCAAAATACAAGAAAGTTGTATATAAAATATTTGTGCTATGGAAAAATGATTTTTGTATGTTTGCAGAAAACAAATGAAATATCTCCAATAATGTTTGATTATTAATAGGACATTAATTTTTAAAGAGGAAAAATTATAAAGTGTCAACAGACAATCGATATTGTTTAAAATACAAAAGAGCTTAGGAGAGTGACAAAATGAATGAGGATTCAAAATTATTTATTTTTAAGCTGCATGACACGGGAACAAATCAAAAGTAGGTTTGAGAATTTTAAAATCAAATTTAAGTTTATTTATATATGAATTACACTTATTAAAATTAGATATTATTCAGAAAAAATAGAGAAATTTAAAGTTATTATAAATTAATAAATAATATTACTTAAATTAACACATTGTTCTCCAATTGAATCAAAATCATAATTATTCCCCATGAAAAATTCCAATAAAGATTCTTGAGAATTATTCAACAAATCATCAATGTCCTCAGAATTGCTAATAATTTTTTCCATTAATTTAAAATCATCATCGCCCTCTTTTAACAAAAAATTTAAATTCTGCTTCTTATGCTTTTGATTATTGGATAATGAAGATGATTTTCTGCTATTCGAATTAGAGACTTTTCTATTATCTTCTTTTGCCAACTTTTTAGCACGCATTTTTTCTCGCATGGCCGCTAAAGTTAAAGTTTGTCTAGGAGGAGGCATTCTCTGTAGTTGTTTAACCTCAGCATCCATAAGTGACTTTGAATTCTGGATTTCTGAAACACTTATCGAAACATTTACACTTGGTTTTAAAGGTTGAATATGTCCATAATCTGATTTTGCAGAAGGAGTTGTTGATTCTGAAGTGCATGACCAAGATGGTGATAGCGTCTACATAATTTTATATGAATGGACTTAATTTAAATATTTTCTAATAGAATTTTCATAAAATAAAATGGCTTAACTGAATTGTATGCTTATAAAATACAGTAATCGTTCTTCAAAATGAAAATATTGTTAAATTTGTACTTTATTGTATTATACTATAGAGATATCTATTCATTTCATCACAACGAAATTGTAGAGATATAGATTTTTTATGAAATTTTAAAAAAATCGCGTCGTACAATTTTTTATTCATAAAATAAAAACAAGTCAGTTCAATCATAAATACGAAAATTATTGTTATTTAAATAAAGGACGAAATTATAAAAATTTAGTAAACCCTTAATCTGGATTTATTCAAAAGATGAAAATTATTTTTATCATTCAATTTTATATCTAAAAATTAATAAATTTTATTTACAGTTAAAATAGCATAACTAATTATTAATAAACCACATTTATTTTTATTTAGAGGTTAAATTTTTACGGATCAATTGAAAATTATTAAACTTAGAAGGAAAGCAAAACAGATATATCTAACCAAACAATTACGTATATAAACATTTCAACAATATCAAATATTACTAAGCCCAAAAATATGTTGAATAACTGGAAAATAAGCATGTTCCTCTATCAATAAAATCAATGTAGTGGTCACATATACTTGGTTCATGCAAAGAACAAGAATTAAAAAACAAATATCTTGATAATAATTCGATATTTGAATATACTGAAAGTTTTATAGAATGTATTCTGCTGCAAATAAAAACATAAATATTGGTAAAACAGCAATGTCACAAGGAAATTTCAAGTATTTCGCCTTGTTTGAAGAATAAAATATGACAAATTTCAAATAACATTTACTTATGTAAATAAATGAGTTATTGTAAAGTAGAGAAAATAATAGTTAAAGTTTTATTACAGAGAAATTTATATATGTTTCTTAAATGATTTATTTTAATATTGGCAAGTCTTTAAGATTTTAAGTATGATTGAAACTACCGTCAAGTTGCAACTTAAAAATCAAAATGAAACCACCGTAATTTATAATAAATTATGAACTTGGTAACCTTTGAAAAATAATTTTTGTTTTTATTAAAACGCTTGAGTGCTATGCAATATAATAATTAATTGTATTCATTATTTTTAATAACTAAAGATTATTAACATTGTATTTATTAAAAAATTGACTATGAATCAGTAAATATATCAATAAAAACATCGATATATTTAATGATTCAGTCAATTTATTAATAAATACAATGTCAATTAAAAATAAATAAGAGGTGAAAATCAAAAGAAGTTCTTATAAAGATTGTTAAGCGATATACCTCGAATTAACACACTCCGAAATCAAAGGACTGTGCTTTCCTATAAATACAATCTTGGTTAAAAATTGTATGAAAACAAAGACCTTAGACAAATTATGATAACAAAATCAAACGAATCTTATGATTACGATACATAACTTAAAACTTAGCGCCTCAATTTGTACTAATCCATGCTTCCAAGTTTGGTAGTCGTTGGTGCATGAAAGAATCTATGATACGGTGACCAAATTTCTTCAGAGTGGATTTGGTAGGTAATAAAATAAAATTTTAATAAAATTTTAATTGGTACGGAGGATTCTACGGTTAAAAAATTACATAAAAAATTTAATAAAAATTGTTAACAATTAATTCGACTAATTAAAAAAGAACATCAATTATATATTGTACTGTAACATTATAATTAATTCAAAATAATATAATTAAATAAACTAAATAAAATTACATGTTTAACAAACATTACATTTTACTTTTTCAAAATTTCATCTTTTTTATAATATTACCGTAAAAACTTTCGTAATCATTAGAAAAACTGCATTTTACAATATGTATTGGTTTTGTGTTTTTCAGAAATAGAGATATTAACTAAAGTATAAACTCATTCTGTGTTTTTATAATTTTAGTAAAGAAAACTTGGTTTAAATTGATAAATGTATTTATTAACTAGAAAAAGAATACAAATTTATCACTATATTCATTTAATTTTGATTAGATCAAAAACATAGGTTTATATTATGCATGAATTGTAGAAGATAATTCAAAAAATTTATATAAATTGATAGAAAACAAAGCCGTAGCTAGAGGGTGGCGAATGGGACGACCGCCCCGGGCGCCGAGTCAAAGGGCGCCAAAACTGTGAAATGATCATTTAAATTTTTTTGCTTTTCTTTCTTTTTTTCATATTAAATTTTTATATTCTGCTTTCCATGTTTACTGTTTTCAAAAGTTAAACTAAAACAAAACTGTTTTGCTGGTCTATCTAAAGATTTTTGCAAACGGCCGACTAAATCCGAAGGTGGCTGATCATGAAAACAGTTTTGAGCATAGAAAGTGCTATTGAGTTTGGAAAGATCTTGAAAAGATATAGATATCGATATTCCCGATACAGTAGTCTATATATAAAAACAAGAAATCGGAGAATAGCCTATTCAATATTGAGAAAAGAATCAGAATTATATTTTCATAGTAAGGGAAATTTTGTGAAACATGGCAACTCATTTCTTGCAAACTCGGCCACCCGCTGATAATGGAGATGAAGCTATATATGTATATACACATGTATAATAAATATTTATAATTAATTGGTTTTCGTTATAATATAAGTTTGGTTAAGCATTGTATAGCTTTGCATCTTAATTTGACTCTTCAAGACCAATTCCATTCCTGTAAGTACATAATTAATGGAAGTGATGGATTCTTTTGGCACCAGGGGCGCCATTTTCCCTAGCTAAAGCTCTGATAGAAAATAATCATATTTAGAATGTTAATGACTTTTCTTTCTTAACCGTTTGCGAACGGAATTCGTATCGTATAAGCCATTTAAGGCCAGCACTGCAAACGGTTAATAAACTTTTAAAAAAATTATGTAGTTAAAAAAGCATTATCATTAAGTGAAAACTAAGTTAAATATTTAATTAAATTTGAAAAATCAGGAATTTATATGACTTTCGTAATATATATATATATATATATATATATATATATATATATATATATATATATATATATATATATATATATATATATATATATATATATATATATATATATATATATATATATATATATATATATATATATATATATATATATATATATATATATATAGAATCCGTATTAATGACCAATGATAACTTAAAAAGCAACTTATATTAATTAAAAAAATATTAAAAATTAAAAATAAATTTTTAAATAAATAATTACGTGATTTTCATAGATATAATTTAATTATAAGATCAATTATTATTTAATTACTAAAAAAATTACAAAATGAAAAATATTATTTATCAAAAAATTCTGCAAAAACAATGTTAACTAACTTGTACAGAGTTGATATGATTTACAACAACATTAGATCGAATGAAATTGCTTAATAAACTGTTTCCATTTGGAGATGGCTTGGACAAAGGGCTTAAATCACTTTCAGTTTGTCCTGAAAATAAGGAATCGGGCGACGGAGGAGAGATTTTTAAACTTTTTGAAGAATCTAATAGAGTCTCTGGCGATTTTGAAGATTTTACTTCCAGTTTAATGCTATTGTCGAATTGTTCCGAAAAGTTATCATATTTTAATTTATGTTTTTTGTTAAAATGCATTTGGTCTTTGTACTTTTTGCACTTAATATTAATTTTTTTTTCAATAACTGGTAGAACATTCGGACTTGTTGGTGGTGATTCGGAATCTAATCTTGCTGGTCGTTTTCCAGCAGTCGATCTATTTGATCTTTTAATAGGAGTGATTTGTAAGTCAACTGATGAATTAAAAAGCTTTCTTTTTCGACCTCGCTTTCTTCTTTTTTCATCATTTACTTCTGAACTTATCGATCTTGCGTCAGTAGATTCAATAGAAACAGTATGAAATAAAATTGGAGACGAATGTTTTTCTTCAATGTTGTTTATTAATATTTGATTTTCTGAATCGTCTTTTATTGATAATTCGGTAACGATAGGCAATTCTAACTAAAGAAAATTATTTCAATAGCAATATTGATAAACTTAAAAATAAAAATTTAAAAATAATGTCTAATTCAAAAATAATTAATATTCGCATTTAATTAATGTTGAAATACAAATTATGAAAACATTTAGGAAATCTTTAAAACATTAAATTAATGAATGTGGAGTATAGATTTCTAAAAATTAATTTTAGCTCGATAATTTACTGGTCCTAAAAATCTAAATAAATCGAACTCATAAAGTAAAATTCAACTATGTAGTCAAGTTTGATCACTATTGATCCGTATTAAACGAACATTAATAAAAAATAAATTTATTCAGCACTTTATTTTTAATGTTCTTCTGCATTTGAATGTTATTTAATATTTTTAAGATGAATGAGTTGTTTATTTTGAAAGTGGCTTAGGTTACTTTTATAAATAAACCCTAACCCCAATCTTTTTGGGTACTAAGAGAAACCTCTTCAGTATTTGAAAATGTTTTCCATGTTTCAATAAAACGTAAATATTTTTCTTAAACTTTTCGAGTGAATTAAATACTTTATGTTGAATAATAACTATGAAACGAGACGTACAATGTTTATTAAAAACAGACATCAATATAGCAGTTTAAATTACCGCAGTGTAATATATCGACGAGAACTATTACATAATAGTTTCGTTGTTCGACTCTGTTGCGCAACAATGTCGCAGTATTTTTCTCACACATTTCCCCATGATCAGTATGATGTATCCAAGTCATATTGATCAAGATAAAGCGGCTTCCTCCGAGGTCGTTTCGGCCAGCCCTCACTTGCGCGCTCTATCTCAGATTGATATTCAGATTTCTCATCAGCAACATCTTCTTCCTCCCACTGCTGGTCGGATGTCCGCAATGTGTCGCGATGTTCCATCTACTTCAATGTTTGTGGCAGAATTAATTCCGGCCACAATTCCAATGGGCCATTGAGTAGTACACTTTCCCGGTATTGGCTTCACAACGACCCTTTGCCAAGTGTTTATTCACACATTTCTTTTCCACGATATAATCTCCAATGATATTTGAACAACCCTTCCGACGGGGCTATGTCCTGACTGATGCCATCTCTAGGTGCAGCGTTGTACCATATCACGGGGATCTGCATGACTCCTGGCCGCATGACACTTTATTGTCCCGTGGTTTCTTTCTACGATCCCATTTCCAGCAGGCCGATAAGCCCATCTGTAGGTTGGTTTAACATTCTCTGACGGAATTAGATTGAAAACTTGCCCCATTATCCATCAATAGTTCTGATACTGGGCCTCTCTCTCTCTCGAAATACTTGATCCAAATTTCTTACAATGTTAGGCGCGTCCTCCGGTCTATTTTCCTCTAGATCGCAAATCTGCTGGGCTGATTCTTTGTAGTGTGTGAAGTCAACCGCCAGTCTCTTCCAGTTTTCCGTGACTTCCAGTGTACCACGCTTCCATTTAATCGGTGATGGGTCAATCGACCTACATTCTGTGCAGTTTCTCAAGACGTCTTTTATTCTGTCTTGATTGGATTCCGGATTTTCTGATTGAATGAAGTAGATTGATTTTTCCAGGCCGAAATGGTGTTTGCGATAGCGGTCCTTTATTTTCTCTGTTGACAGTCCTACATATCCGAAATGATTCCCAGACTTCAGCCATTTCGCTGAAACACGCGTACGGACATCTGCTCGGTTCTCTGCTGACTTCACTAAACATACAGAGATAGTTAAACTTCCGTTGGCGGTGAGTTCCTTGACGATCCCCAGGCGGCGTCTAACAAGCGTTTCTGAAATTCCAAGGACCTGTATTCGGCTTTCATTATTCAGCAATGTTCGTAACCAGCTTGCTATCGTGGTTGAATCCACCATCAACTCGATTCTTTTAACTCCCCATTGTTGATACCCTTTAAACACCGCGTCAAGTTCTGCAACATTTATATGAGTGGTCATCGCCTTTTCTTAGCCAGGAAGCATCCTCAAAAACATCATCATTTATGACTACTCGCATCACACCACAGAACCCTGAAAATCACTATTAGTTACCGTCCACCTTCCCTTGACCTGGTCGCTTGTTTTAACACAAGTGATCACTTCTGCCAGCTTTGATTCGCATTCTTTTCCAATTAAGTCATCCCATTTCGCCTTCATTGCGGCTGGATAATGTCCAACCAGCTTACCGCATATAGAGAACAGCGTACGACGAGTGATTTCACTTGTGATTGCACCGACATCATTTCCCCTGATCCATGATCACGTTTTATTCTGAGCCCAAGAACCTTTGCGTTTTCTATTGATTCTGCTGGCTTTGTGGTCAGGCCGTATTGAGCTATGATTCACGACCTCGTCAATATGAACTTTGCCTGTGTCTACAGCGATGTCATCAATGTAGTGATCTGTCGCATCTTTGATTCTGGGGTGGAGGCTAAACACTTTTCTGAGCACTTGAGACATCATTTTTGGAGCACAGTTGAGGCCGAATCCCAATCTTCTTAAGTAATACAACTTACCTTTGTATCGAACTTTTTGATATTCCCAAACATCTTCACCGACGTGTAACTGCAAATAAACATTCTTTAAATCGAGCATTACCACTTGATCTCCCATTTGTCGCCATTCCTTAAAACTTTCTCCACATACATCACTATCACCGGTGTGACTCTTAACGTAATTATTGACCTCTCTAAAATCAAGAACCGGTTGGAATTTTTCCTTTGTTTTCTTGCACTGCTGCTAGCAAGGGCAAGATACCATGATCGTTGCTATTCTCCGGAGTAAACCAGACTTCCTTGATCCAGAACTCGATTACCTTTTCGTTATCGATAGCACGAGCTATTTTCTGATGAGTAGCCACCAATTTGAATTTTTTCAACCATGTCGAGAATTCACCTATTCCATCATAGGGCTTTATAAATTTTTGAAAATCCATCGCCGGGATAGCTTGTTGAATAATAACTATGAAACTTGACGCACAATGTTTATTAAAAACAGACATTAATATCTCAGTTTAAAATACCGCAAGGAGTCATTGCATAATTACGTCACGCTTGAAGGTGGGTGGGTTCCTTCAAAACGTGACGTGGGTGGGTGAGTTGAGCTGAACGTCACGTCACGCTAGTTGTATTTATTAGTTTATATTTTAATATAAATAAATCATAAAATTAGAATATTAAAGAAAACTATAGGCATGTTCAAGAAAAGTAAAGTTAACAAAATGCCAGATCTATACCAAGATCTAGTGAATACGTATGCTCTTACACATCTGGGCAAATCAAAGCACGATTAGCTGAATGAGGCGCAGTCTTTATGGAATGAATTAAAATCAGAACCATCTTCATGTCAAACGAAACTGAACGAGTTAAGAATGGTTGTAGCAAAACGAAAAGCAAAGAATCTGAGTTATTGGACAAACATTCCAGCAAAGAAAAAATTATTGCAGAGGTTCCATCTGTGTCTGTTGAATCATCTGCTGGTGAACTGTTATTGCCGACAGTTATGGACAAAACAATCAGCCATACTTCAGTTGTCGACGAATCGAAAATCATCACTAGTGAATCGAGTATGAATGAGGTTGAAAAGCAGAATGTGTTAAAAGATATAAAACGTCATAAACCAGCAGAAATACGAGAACAAAAAAAATGGTCATTTTTGGCGTGACGTAATTATGCAATGACCCCCAATGTAATATATCGACGAGAACTATTACATAATAGTTTCGTCGTTCGACACTGTTGAGCAACAGTGTCGCAGTATTTTTTCTCGCACACTTTATAAAGTTAAGACAGAAATTTAATGGGTATAAACTAGGGTTTTACATTACTGTTAAACAGCAACAGTAAAACAGCTGTTTTTTTGTCTTAATCGGAAAACATTAAACAGCTGTTTTTTCGAAGCTGTTTATACTGTTTTTTAACGATCCTTTTTCAATTTTTTTAAAAAGAATTTTTAATATTATAATATAACTTACAAAAGTCAATATTTAATTGATATTGTTGATAAATATTTGTTTGATTATTTATATACTAACAAACTTCTAAAAACATAATTTTATATTTCACCCATGTCTTCAGTTTGGGATTATGCTATAAAACGAAAAAATGTGTTAAAAAGGTGCTTGAAGGTCAATGCAAGCGATGTAATAAAGTTATAACTTGTTCTGGCAATTCTACAACAACTTTAAAAAAATCATCTCAAAACCCATGGCATCGACATGGAAAAGCCAACAGTTAGTGCATCGAAAGAAGATACAATATCAGAGAAGAGAACAAAATCAATTTCAGATTTTCTAGTTAAAAAATCTCTCAAAGAAATAGTATCAGATCTTGCTACTGATGGTATAACTATTAGAGCTATTACAAGAAATAATTACATCAGACAATCTATTACTCGCGATGGTCTTAAACTTCCTATCAATGAACGCGATGTCATGAAACTGATTATTGAAGATTTTTTAGAGAAAAAAGCTAAAATGATAACACTTGTTAAACAAAAGATTGATTCTGGAACCAAATTTTCAATGACAGTTGATGAATACACAACAATTAGAGGTAGACGCTTTTTTGGTGTTAACATACATACTAGTGACGATAAAATGACAATGAAAACTGGCCTTGTTCGAATTTTTGGTTCTTGCACAGCAGAAGTTATGATAAATGCAATGAAAGAACATTTAGCCGATTTTGGAATTGATATGAATAAGGATATTGTTGGATCTACTCAAGACGGAGCAGCAATTAACAAGAAATTTATTCAATTGCTAGATATTATAGGTCAGTTTTGTTTAAATCATGCTATTCATTTGGGAGTTTGTGATACTTTGTATAAGAAAAAAAGTATTGATGAAGAAAAGTCGTATTGGAATAACGATGAGATTGAAGATACAGAATGCTATGATGATTGCCTTGGTTTATCAAATGATATTGATATTGAGAATGTTGATTTGAACTATCACGATCTGCTTCAAACATCTCGAAAACTTGTCAAATTTATAAAGAACTCAACAGTTCGCAATAATGTTTTCCTAACAAAAAACAAAGCTTTGACAGGCCGCAACAGTGAATTATATCTGGATATTAAGACGCGTTGGAATTCAATTCCTACCATGTTGGATTCAATTATAAAATCAGAATTGGCTATTCGAGAAACGTTAACTGAATTTAATGCAATATATCAAATAGATTCTGTTGATTTTGATGCTCTTAATAATCTTCTTTGTGCTATGGAACCGATTAAACTTGCTGTTGAACGCTTAAGTCAAGATGATGCGACATTAGTAAGTGCTGAAATAATTTTAGAGTTTATGTTCAAGAAACTTTCGATGATTAATAGTGAAATAAGTCAAGATCTGCATGATAACTTAAAGCAACGAATCGATGAAAGAATAAATAAAGATGTTATGAATCTTTTGAAAAGTCTCAAAGATTCATCAGTTGTTCCATCAGAAACAACATTAACATTTGCTGGACGTTTAGCTTCACGCATATTTGAATTTGATGATGGCGATGATATACGTGGTTCTACCCAAGAAGAATTTGAAAACACCAATCTTTCGCTAAAAGAAGAACTTAATATGCTTTTATATATGGATCAAACCCCGAAAGTACTTGGAGTAGATTTTAAATGGCTTAAGTCAGAATTCACTTTGTATAAGAATACTGGACAACGAACGGAAAATCTTCAAAAACTTTACAATGCACTTCTTAGCATCAAACCAACATCGACTGACATTGAGCGTGTATTCTCAATTTGCACAAATTTTTGCACTAAAATTAGATCACGCTTATCAGATGATGCTCTTAAAGCTTTGGTTTTCTTGAAATTTTACTATAAAAAATAAATAAGTTTTCTGATGTTATATGAATTAAGTTGTTATAAAAGATAATAAATATTTTCCAAGATATTAATAAATTGAAAAAAAATAAATATATACATTTTCAGTATTTTTTAAATATTAAAATTATGGGAAAATTGAAAAAACAGTAAAAACAGCTAATATCAGCTGTTTTTTCGAAAATAAAAAACAGTAACAGCTGTTTTTTGAAAACCGCTGTTTTTGTAAAACCCTAGTATAAACATCAAATTTTCCATTATCTACATTTCAGCAAATAGATCAATATTTTTATTTAACAAAATTTCGGCACAGCCTTTTTACAAATGTTTCAATTAATTCTTTAATAAATTCCATAGTTGGCTTTATAGAATAAAGCCTTAGTCTTTGATATATAAAAGAGCACTGTCTATAAAAATGTTCTTAAAAACTCCCAGCTGTTTCATGCTGTTTTAAATATCTTCGTTTTTTTCCATTTATAAATATGTATTAGACACTTGTTGAATTCAAATAAACTTATTATTATCGATTTTGTTTCTTCTGACATGACTTAAATTCGTTTTTATTCCATAATTAAGATTTTATTACTCAAATTAAACAGCATATCAAAATAGCGCATAGACAAAACACAAACAAAATATTATAATTACTTAATATAAATAAATTGCAATATAATTCGGTTTTAACGTATTTCTGTAGACCGTCAAAACTGTATGTTAATACTGGGTTTGTAAACAGTATAAAAATTGTTAAATGAATAGAAACTTATATTTAAATTGTAGCAATCATTAGTAATTGTGATGATAAAAACAATTCCATATAAATTAAAAAAATCAAAAATATTTATCTATAATTTCTGAGAAATGAATATTGAGAATTTAAAAATAATCACTAAGTTTTATTCAGAATTCGGTTCCTTTTAAATTTCTTTTTTTAAAAGTACAATAATTTGTCCATTTCTTACTTGCATCATTTCAAAAATAACAGTAACTTATCAATTTCAATAAAAAATAACATTCGCATCTATAATTTAAGTCTATAATAAAGATTCCCGTTGTAAGAATCGTTTATTTGACATAAATATTTTCTTGTAATATATAAAAAGTAGTTTGTTAGAATTTAAACCTTGAGTACGGAAAAATTAATCGAAATGACCTGCTAAGTCACTCTATGCCAAACCCTTTCAAGAATTTTTCATCTTTCTTTCATACGAATTTATTATCATGCAAAAGAGCATTCGTTGATGCTGAAACTTAAAATGTCTTAATATTTCAAGGTAATGAGCCAAAAATAATCACATGAATTGTCTATCTAACCACACATTATTTAATTATTTAATTATTCAATTATTCAATTATTTAAAAGACTTGTTGAAGAATAAAAGTTTTGCTTTTTGACGCCTATTTCAAAAAGTTTTTTATAATAGATTTAAACTTTTGAAATATCATATTGCATTTCAAAACTATTTCAATTTGTTTTCTTTTGAATCTCGGTTTTCAAGTATATCAATTCTTAAATTAATCAATAATGAATAATTGAAATAATATAGACAAAATTGTACGCCATAAACGAGTTATTCGCTAAAAAAATTAATATTTTAAAACTTAAAAATATCCTTTTACCTATAACTGAGTTCTACAGTAATGATATTTATTTTACATAGTGATTCATAGTAAAAAAATTTCTAATAAATATGTCAGTTGAAAAGAAATCAGAGGTGAAAATTGAGTTGTATTCCATAATTGTATTTCATAAATATATATAATCGTTTCATAAATATATATAATCATTTCATAAATATATATAATCATTATATAAATAAATATAATCATTATATAAATAAATATAATCATTATATAAATAAATATAATCAGTTCATTAATTTATATGAAATTTATTTTCAATATCCTGCCAAAACCATTAAAAATTTTTTTGAACAAAATCCAAAAATGAAACAAAGAAAAACAAGAAATCAAATGACACAGGAAAAGTTGGGTATAATTGATCGGCTTTCATCTCAAAGAAGCACAGCTAGGGAAATAGCACACGCTACAGGGTTTTCCAGGCTCTGTATTTATAAAAGATTGCAGGAAATACAGGAAACTGGTAATGTTACAGTTCAAAAACCTGGGAGAAAACGAATAAACCAAGCCGGTCGCATTTCCTTTGTCTCAGAAACCGTACAGGACGATAATAGCCTGACTCTAACGGGGATTAAGGATGTTCTGAATGAAAATCAAATAGTTTTATCCAAACCCTCCGTTTGCAGACTTTTAAAATCGGCCAATATAACTAGAAAGCGTTTGAAAAGAATTACAACAAATAGCCTTTCTCCTGCTGTGCTTGAAGCTAGTATATGCAAGAATATTTCTAAGATTTGATTTGAATAGGCTGATTTTCTTAGATGAAACAGGGATCGATTTGCACACAAGCAAATCTTATGGATATTTCCCAGCTTCCACAGATGCTGTTACAGTTGTAAGAGGCAACAGAGGGATGAATGTAAGTACCTTAGCAGCAGTTACAATTAATAGTTTGATTTGCTCTGAATCAATATTAGGTGCATTTAACAGCGATAAAATGCTGGAATTTCTTCAAGCTAATATTAATATTTTTAAGGCTCATCATGAAAGTCCCGTAATAATAATGGATAATGCGAGATTCCATGATTCTCCTGTCATTACTAATTGGTTTCAGTTGAATAATTTTGAAGTTCACTTTCTCCCACCATATTCCCCTCAACTTAATCCTATAGAAGAGTATTTTTCTGCTTTCAAGTCAGCATACAAAAACATACAAAGACCAAATTCTTCTCAAGAAATTATTCAAATGATTCCAAGCATTATTTCGGATTTAAATAATAGGCTAAATTTTAGAAATTTCTTCGTGCATATGCAAGAATTTATTGAGCTCGCTTACAATAGGACTCCATTTAATTAAAAATGAATGAGTTTAAATTTTTTTTTATTTATTTGTAGTTAAGTTGTTAAATCTATGGGAATGTATGCACAATTAAAAGTTTATAAAAGTTATGAAATGATTATATATATTTATGAAATGATTATATATATTTATGGAATGATTATATATATTTGTGGAATGATTATATATATATTTGTGGAATGATTATATATATTTGTGTAATGATTATATATATTTATGAAATGATTATATATATTTATGGAATGATTATATATATTTGTGTAATGATTATATATATTTATGAAATGATTATATATATTTATGGAATGATTATATATATTTGTGGAATGATTATATATATTTATGAAATGATTATATTTATTTATGAAATACCCTGTAAGTCAATGTAAATAAAATTTTAAAATTATATATTAAAAAATTTATGAAAAAATACCAATTTTTCTAGAATTTGTCTATTATCTTCATGAGTTGATTCGCTAATTTCCTGTTCAGACTTTATTAGTTTATTATTTTCATATTTCTTAATCTTATTCTGAAATTCAATACAACTTTTTTCATCAATATTTCCAATACCATTCATTTCAACTGTATCAGTTGTTGTAGTACTGGAATTGCTTTTGACTTCGTCTGACATTTTATTATCTTCGTTAGAAACATTAATATTCTGACATTCATTGACTTCAATTTCATTTTCAACACTCGATTTTATTACAGATTCATCATTTAAAATTGTTAATGGACGAGACCTTAAATTTTCTCTTTCTGAATTTAGAATATTAATCAAATCACATTGCCCCATTTTCAAAGAAAACTTAGCCAAAGCTTTGCCAAGAAATTCATTATTCAACACACTAAAACCCAAATTTGGATAAGTTTGATAATTATCATTAGAGTTATAAATATAATCTGTACATTTGCAACTATCTAGCTCGGATGATAGCTTAGGTTTATCACAGTTAGGTAAAAGATTCACAAGTTGCCATTGAATTTCTGACGGGAGTTTAATAAAATTCTCTTGATTAATAATATCCTAAAATATAAATTTAGAATTAATATAAAAATAAATTTTAGGTTAAATGAAATCTAAATATGCACTTAGATGTAGTTTCAATTATAAATTAATATTTTAGTCAGTACACATGAAAAATATTTCAAATTCTAATTCTAATTTTTAGGAAAAGATAATAAAAATATAGAACTCTCTGTAATATGGTGACAGATATCAAATGATTTCCGCCAAAGAAAATTAAAAATAAATTTTTATTTTATATAATAAAAAAATTATTAGCAAATATGCAATAATCTCTTAATAAATAATAACATCGAATCAATGGGCATATTCCATTAATTGTGGAGAAATCATGAATTCTGATAGAATCAAATAGTGAAGTAATTAAGATTATTTCTATTTTAATAAAGAATGAACCTGACTGCTAAATAAAGCCAAACAGAGTAGTAACATGTTTTCTCTATAAAGGAAAAGTTCACATTTCTCGAAACAAACCAAAAAAATTAAGAATGAAGGCTTTAAGATAATGTGCTAGTGGTCTTTCTCTTAAGTCTACAAGACTTCAGTGTACAAATGTGATTAGTTGCAATAAATGCGTGAAGAGTCTTATTGAAAACGTTATTGAAAATAGATTGTACGCACTCAATTGTATTGAGGGAAGTTGATGAATGAAAATTATGAAATATGTAATAAATAGTATTTATTAAATGTTAGGGTCACAAGTTTATCTAGTTTTCAAATTGTCGCTGGAGATTTGAATGAAAACTAAACCACCATTTTATACATTAAAAATACTAATTTTGGGAATTGTTTGGATGAATTAATATATTTATCAACAAAAAAAATTTACATCACTGATCGAACAATTCATCATTTAATAGAAATCAATTAAGTAATGATAAAAAGAAAAAGAAAAGTGTGTACAACTTGAAAACTGCATTCGTTGTCCCTTAATAAATTTTAGAAAATTCAAAGTATTTTAAACTCAAAAAATAAAAAAATAGAAAATATCGAACGAAAATTAAAAAAGCAGATTTAATATTCAAATTGAGGCAAGCATTAGCTTATTTTTCCAAAAGTTTTTGAATTATTAAAATAAAACAGTGCCAACTTGATTTTTTATCAAATTTTTCAATCAATCACTCATTAATAACAAGATTTAACTTGTATAATATTTAATGGTTCAATGCATAAATGTGACCTAAACCATACTGTGATTAGAGCATTTTAAAAACTTTCAACATATTCCATTAAATTATCATAATTCTTCATAAATTATGTTACCTAGATTAATAGCGAAATATTTAGGACAAAAAAATATATTAAAATTTTGAAAAACTCTAAAATTTAATATTTTAAAATTTTCTTTAACATTAACATTTAATGAATTTTCATCGAATAAAAATTTTAATTTTAATTATGAACATAATTTTAAAATTTTTTCTGTGAAAGATATCCGTTTGATATAAGTCATATAAGTTTACGAAACCAAAAGAGAAAAGTGGTTGACCTTCTTTGCTGAAATTTCTCATTTAAATAAAATTAATTTAACGCTCCAATCAATTGAACATATTTTGTTTAATCACGTCAAAGATTCTCCGATGAAATTAAATTTTAATAAAATTTTAAAGTACCAACTTGAAGCCAAAAACCTAACTCATTTCCCAACAATATTAAAATTGTAATAGATATAGATATGATTACAATACATGCATTCCTAATTGTGCCAAATGGCACTTCTAAAAGTTTTACAAAATATGTTGAAAATGAAAAATTTATTAACTTAAGAATGTATAAAGCCCGAATTATCTTCCTTTTCGACAGAAAAAATTTGCGGGAATAAATATTTTCATTGGTAAAATAAACCAAGTTAAAAATAAAAACAAAAATTATTAAAATATCATATGGGTCACAACTTTCACTTGGATACTATATTAATAGTTGTTGACAAAAATAAATCATTAAGTGTATAACCGTATTAGCTAAAAAATTATTACGTGGTAAGGCTAATAAAGTCTCTAGGCTCAAATAAAAATAATAAAGTTAAAACAGAGTTCTAGTATATTTGAAATAAGACACAAAGATTTGAATTCTTATATTATTAAAACGAAAATAATAATGATATTAAAAATTTATATAAATATACTTAAAATATTCAAAGCAACATTATATTTCATTATCAAACACTGCTTATTTACCTAGGTCGAAACGCAGTACAACAATAGGAACATTGATAGTTTTAATAATCAGTGATTGGTTTAAATAATATGATTAAGTAATGTAATAAAAATTAAGAAAAATTCAGAACAAAATTTTACAAAAATGCAATTCAACTACATATTAACTTTCTAACAATTAAAAGACGATACTATAATTTCCAAAGGTAATTTAAAAAATTCGTTAATTCCTACTAATTTGTGAATAGAGTATTTCATAAAAATAACTGACAATGGGCAGGCAAAAAAAATAGGGCATTTGTAACGTCAAATTTGTAACAGTTACGATAAAATAAATGTACTTAATATCGAGGTTTCGAAAAAATCTCTTTAGTTTGTAGCTTTGGCATCAAAGGTACGTCCTAGTAAATTTTCAAATATCTAGCTGCAGCGGTTTATGCTACTGCGAACAGCGAAAGGTGGGAAACAAACCCACAGACAAACATATTTAGAGTTATTGAGCTTGAATGTAGAATACGTATAATTAAGATTTTATTATTTTATTTACTGATATTATGCTGTTATTTATGAATTAAAACTGTTTTAAACTTTTATCCTACTCCATAAATTAATATTTCTCAAACTCCAGTTTGTGGCAAGAAACCAGTCTACCAGATATTTATCCGGATCCATAGAAAATATTGGTATACGATTTTTGGATATCTGTGCCACCGTAAAATCCAGATCATTGGTTATCATGACAACAATAAAATAGGGTAATTCAAGATGAAATATACATAAAATGTTATTGATTTACTAGAAATGTTAAATATCATAAATGTACTAAAATTTGTGAAAATATATTTTCTAAATACTTTATTAGATTTTCCTTTTCGGCTTGCACTCATACGCTTGCAAGTACTGCATAGCGGTCAAAGCTTATAGTTATTTCAATTGAAATATTATTAGAAGAATTATAAAATAAAATTCGCTGTTAAATTAATAAACATATTAACCAAACGCTTCATTAACTTAATTTTTTTAATCTAACCAATTTACTTTTGCAAATTAATCAAATAAGACTTTAAAATAGTCACTTAATAATAAATAATGAATTACCTTCAAATTAATATTTGAAATTAATGTTTCATTACGTATTTTGTTTAATTGTTTGCGACTTAATTTGTTATTAGAAATATCTTTATTCATTTCATCTTCGGTTTTGTTGGACTTGAGAATAATCGACTGATATACTCCCTTTTTTGCAATGGGTTTCAGTTGTGATTGTTTTATAAATTCTTTAGTTTTCGGCTGGGTAATTAAAGCAAGTCTCTTTTTATCAGTAGTTGTTTTATTGGTTTTACATTGGGAGGTTACTTTTTGTGGTCTTGAACGAAGATTAATTCCATGAATCATAAAATGATTTTTATATTCTTGTGATTCATTTTCACCGCCACCTCCGGAATCTTCAAGTGTTTTGTAACACCGCTTATTGGAATTCCAATTTGAATTATCACCAGTAGTTTGAACTAATAAAACTTTATCACAGATATCTTTTGTATTAGTTCGAGCATCAGTGCAAATCAATTCATCATTTACATTTGATGATTGAACTTGAGGACGCAATCTAATACGTATTTTCGGCACAATACTTCTCTGAGATTGTTCTGCTAAACTTTCAAATTCAACAATTGGGTTTTTTAAATCATCGACTGACGACTTTTCTAATAAAAAAATTTTAACAACAATTATATCTTAAATTTTTAACCTTTGATAGTATTATTATCCATCAAGTTAACTAAAATTGAGTTTTAATTCAATTCTATCAGGTATAAGTGGAAACCTGCTTTAGAATTTAATAAAAAAAGTCATATTTTAACCAAACCTGAATATTATTGCTTTAAATCTTAAATTTATTATTAATTAAAATATACATTATATAATATAAAAATAAGAGATTATATAATTTTTGTAAATGAAAAATTTCGTGGATACATAAAATAAAATGGACTGGAAATTTTTGACTATTTACAAAATTAAAATATTACTGAACTTATATTTTTAAATAATCAGTCAAACAATTCCATTAACTTATAAAATATTTAACTAATGAAAATTTAAAAATCAATGGTAATATTAATAATAAAATTAAATTATTAAATAAAAAAGTAAATATTATATATTATGTGTAATAGATATTATATTTAATACATAATCATTTCAAAAAAGCATGAGCTATTAAATGTTAATTTTGATATTTGAATATCTAAGTAACATCTATTTTGAAATAAATTTTAATTTTAAAATTATTTACTGAAAACCGAAGTGTTTTATTAAATTAATGTAACATTGTAATTACAATATCAATTTCATGAAGTTTTGAACTGGCTACCCATTACATGTGCATGAATCAGCAATTAAGTGTTGGGCTGATTCGAGAATAACAATGTGACCCACTAACCACAAAAATTAATTAAAAAATTTCACGCGTAAAATTACCTAGATCATAGGGCAGTATGTCGAGAGTCTATAAAGTTTTTGGCGTTTGAATGTCTAGGGTGGAAGATGTTAGGTAACGGAGATCAGCTGGCAACCGTTATGTTGAGTTGAGTGTGAATATGCAAGTAAGCTCTACTGCTAAAACTACTCACCTTTTGACATTCATCTACGGTTTCTGGATGGCCAATAAAAGGACTTAAGTCATACATGATTATCATTTGTTCCCGCGATTTGATATATTCAATCAACCTATTACTAGTTAATACAAAGACTATAAACATCTGTCGAAAACAATCTAATCAGTTGAACACAAAAAGTCAATTTTTACACATCGATTTATTGAATTTTTGTTTTATTGAACACAGGAAAAGGAAAACTTTAAAAATAATTTCTAATTCATACAAAGTAAAAAACAATTAAAATTAGCAAGGAGATTAAAATTGAATATATTGAAAAATCCTTCAATTTGATAACCTGTATAATCTTCTACTGAGAATGATACAGAACATATCACATATATAAAAATTCAGAATTGTTAACTAAAAAAATTAAATAAATATTAACAACACCTTAATAATCCTTCCACCGTTGTTTCTTTGTGTTTTTTGAACTGTTTTTACATGTAATCTTACAGTTATCGATTAATGTTTAAATTGAATGTGTTGGGCTAGAACCGAGAATCGAGAGCTTGTTTTAATGAAGCAAAAATATATAACATAAAAATCGCACCAAGTTAAATTAAAACACCAATCAATACAAACTAAAGTACATAACACATGGATGATAAATAAGACCCGAGTTATAAAATAAAGGAACGCAAATAGAGGTCGCAATCACTAACATCATTAGGAGAAATATCGCATTCGGAATATCTAACAACCAAAAATTAAAATAATAATAAATAATATAATGGGTAATAAATTAATTAATAATATGGAAAATTTTTAAATATATAAATGTAAAATTTAAAATAAAATATCTAGTAAACGGATAAAATGATAAAAAGTAGAATAAAAGTAGTAAAATTAGATAAACCATAAAATTTATAAAACTAAATTGTTTAATGAAAACTAAAAATAAAACCAACAAAATTATTTAAATTATAAAACTTATAAAACCAAATTGTTTAAATTAATGAAACTAAAATAAAACTAACTAAACTTATTTAAATTATAAAAACTGGTAAAACTAAATTAAAACTATTTAAATTATAGAATTATAAAAATAAATCTTAAAAATTAATAAAAAAATAGAATTTTGAATAATTAAATTAATTAAATTAAAAATTAAACAATTGCACACATTACATGCATGCATGCAAAAATTAATCAGAATTGCCTCGCATTCTAATTGGATATAGTAGCAGAGAATGCGTAGGCGTATAATTCAATCAGTATAAATACTGAGTGAAATTTCATTTTTTTTGGATGGGTAGTCACGCTCAACTGGTTAACTGAAAATCGCTACAGTAGACAATGCAAATCCCCGTGGCTCTCGATTGTCAGTTTTATGCATGCGTGGTGAGGTAAATTTGATTTTTGTTAATTTTATGTAAATGATAAATTTATATGAAATAATATGTAATATTTAGAATTTAGTAATTGAATTGGTTTGGTTAATTTTGTGTTTGTTCATTTAATTTAACTTGGAATAATGTTTTAATAGGAGTAAGATGAGTTTGATTTTATTAATGACAAATTTATATGATGTAAAATGTAATTTGTAGGATGGAATAAAATTTTTTAATTGGATTTGTTTTTAATTGATTCTAGAGTCTTGTTTATGATATTTTTTTGGATAATATGATAATGTAGGCTGGTTTTTTTTAATAAAATTATGTATCGATGCTCTGGGCTGGGGAAGGTTTGTGGACGGGCGGCACTAGGTGCTGTTAGTCGACAGATGTTTCGCCGGTTGGGTCCATCGGGGTAGAGGATATAGATAGGGACATGAACGGTTGGAGAGGGTAAAATCAATTTGCGATAGTTTAGGGCCTTATTTGGAGTTAGATAGTATAGGACGGCTCAGTCACTTTCATTTTCATAGATATTTCTGAGTTAGGAGAAATAATAGGATAGTTATGACCAGTTGTCGGTAGATGAAGTAGGTTTAGGCAATTTTATAGAAACCACGAATAGTTAAGATATCCTATAGTCCAGAATTAGAAATACAGGCAGATCCCTGCTCAAATTTTTATGGGGAGTGTGGAAACAGGTTTATCAACTTGGGAATAAGGGCAGACCCCTACTCAAATTTTTGAAGAATTAAGTTACATTTTTCACAAGAACCGCCGAAAATATGGAACGACATTTATCGACAAATATTATAGAAAACACATAATAATTTACGACAGAAAAATAAGGGCGCATCCCTGCACAAAATTTTGAAAAGAAACAATAGAAAACATCCAGAAATGAGGACCATAGCTGAATAAAATAGAAAAGTAGAAAGTAGAAATAGAAAATGATTAATGACGTAAGACCTTCTATCGGCCTTCTAGAACCCGAAGAGAAAATACAATAGGGAGTAGTTTTAGCAATAGAGCTCACCTGCTCATTGTTTTTCGCCTTTGTGTACATTACCAACATGGTCGTCGCCATGGGTACACAAATGGTTTAAGGTGCAATAGTCATGGAGGTGCTTAGGAAAGAGTCGAGTGAATATCTAAATTACCCCTGACGTATTTAAAATATAAAATGACACACCTCTAAGTAACCAACAAATGTGTTTTAGAATTTATTAATAATCTTTTATCAATTTTGTCTATGAATAACAAACAAAGATACATTAAAGAATGCTGGATTCCAACAGGGATTTTATACATAAGTCGACTGATTTTTCAGTCTAACCACCCAAAAAATAAGAACTTCTAAGAAGAATTGCAAATTCAGAAATTGATATTGCAATATATATATACCTATTTTACACATCCGAGCTTAGGAAGCTGCAAGCATTCACATATACATACACACACTCATATATATATACTTATATATAAAAACATAATTTATATATTTTTGAGGTGATTGTTAATTTTATATTTTAACTATTATTTGTAATTGTGATAATTAAATAAATTTATCGAACCAGTGTTTGTGTTCTTATTTATAAAGGAACCATCAAGTTGAGATTTGAGAACCTCAACATATCTATTTTATCTCTCCATTTTCTGACAACAGTTTTCTCTTGTCTTTTTTATATATATTCTTTTTTTTAAATTATTTTTATAGAAACTCCTCAAACAAAATTTGATTTAAAATAAATTAAATTAGTACCAGAAATTCTATGGCTAGCATAGCACAATAGCACAATAGAAGAAAAAATGGCCACAATAGCAAATTTTATGAAGCCACCAGAAACAAATGATATGGGTGCAGATTTAGAAGATTCATTTAGAAGATTCATTTAGAAGATTCATTTAGCAGATTCATCAATGCATTTCTCACAATCAATGCCACCAAGAAATATAATTTGATAAATAAAAATCTTCACTATACACAGAGATTAAGAAAAGCATTTTTCAAAAATATAAACTTTATTGATGATTTCAATGAAGAACTCAATTGTCGTCAAGGAAATGACAATGCTGAATAATTTTGCCCAGTTGAAATTTGTGGTAAAACTATTCTAAAAGTAAAAATAGATAAGATTTCCCCAATCCAAGCATTGGAATTTGTAGTAACCAAAAGTATAAATTCAAAATAAAAATGTGGAATAGATATTTTAAAACATTTGGTAATAAATTGCAGATACAGAAATGTGAAGATATGTAAATGTAATTACTGAAAATTTATTTAATTTGTAAATCTTAAATAATCAAATCAATGTTTATAACTTCATTTTTATAAAACATAAATGGGATGTTGTAAAGACTGAATTATTAAATCATGAAATAATTATTAAAGTTCAATTCTAATCAACCCTAGGCCACAAACAATGCATTCAATAAGAAAGATTGAAGAAAATATTCAAGAAATGTTGAAATATATCATTATTTCAGTGTGTACATTACCATGGAATTGATTATTAGTATGCGTTAAAAAGAAAAACAGTAGTGATATAAGAATGCTTGGATTATCGTGCTTTGAATAATATACTAGAACGACTATTTCCCCGATTACAAACACCCAAGAATTACTAGATGTTCTAGGTGGATCCAATATTTTTTCAACCATTGATCTGCGCCGGCTTATTATTAGGTCAAACTTGAGGAAGCTTCAAAGTTAAATACGGCATTTTCAACAAAAAAGAAGCAGTATTGCTTCAATAGAATGCCATTTTGGATAGCTACCGCGCCAGCTACATTTCAAAGACTTATGAATCTTGTTTTTGCCCAATTAAACTAGAAAGGAGCAATTGCGTATCTTGATGATATCCTTATTTTCTCCAAAGCACTAGATGAACACTATAAAACTATTGAAATAGTGTTTTAAAATATTAAATTACCAAATCTAAACATAATTCCAACTGAATGTCAATTCAATGCCATTGGAGAAAATGAATTACAAATGAACTAAAGAAATATTGAAACTATTAAAAATTTTGATAGATCTAAATGTGTAAAGGTTTTTAGAGGATTCTTAGGCCTATCAAATTACTATCGCAGATTTATAAAAACTAAATAAAAAATTCAAAAGTATTAGAAGTGCTGTGGGAGTAAACAAAAAAACTATTGTGAACAATTGTGACTGTAAAAATTCTTTTTTAAAATTTGAAACTAAAATTAAAGTTTATACCTGCTTTAAAGTTTCTAGATTTTACTAAGCCATTCATATTGGATACAGATGCTAGCTTTTATCACATCAGTGCTGTATTATCTCAAACATAAAAAAATAAAGAAAGAGTTATTGTGTATGGATATTTGGTCATGAAAAAACATGAATTAGGCTATTGAATAATGCGAAAGGAATTGTTATCTATATTTTATTTTATTAATAATTTTAAGCATTATTAAAGCTATTACATTTATAATGAAAACTAATAAAACTATTACTCCTCAATTTCAAACATGAACAAATCATCTTAGAACTTTAGACACTGAAATACAATACGAAAAAGGTGAAATGTCTCCGACAAATTGCGAAGGCAAGATGGGTTGTTGAACTTCAGGACTTCAGTCTCTACCGGCTCAATCGCGTTTCAACGAGGAATTGGATGCTACATATTTCTTATTAAACAAACTATTGATATCTTACAATGCTAGCGAATATTATTGGGTTATTAATAAATGTTCTTTTAGTTTTTAATTACATGTGTTGACTTATGGTTTATTACGACTGTTTACTAAATAAATTTTGTTTCTTCGTGTTTCTCAACCCATTTTATTGTCTTAATTTTACTTATTATAATGTTCTTGGTAAGGAACAAGAAGTAAGTTCTTCTCCGATCGTGTAGGTCACCACTGAATACAGTACTAACGTATCTCAACACACGGGTATGCAGTTGGTCAATAGCAAAAATTGTGTTTGGCGTTTTAGACATTTGCTGCATATATAAACGATCATACCCACATAAAGTTTGTTTGTCTTTTTTCGCGAAGGTCACTTGTGCCTGTTATTCCAAACACTATACCCAGCTTAGTCACTGAAATATCTGAAAATGAAAAGCATAACTTTTAAGTTTTTTAGTTTTGTAAGTTTGTTTTTGGTCTTTTTTATGCCTAGAGTTCACTTTTTATATAATGAAATTACGTGAGTATGTTCTCTAGACCAATCACATCAGACCCACATCGGCCTTTCGAGGATTTTTATACAGATTATACAAATTCAATTTTTGTTTTTTTATTTTTTAACTAATTCGTTTATCTTTTTCTTAAATGACTTAATTTTATGATAAATCATTGATTCGCCACTTTTTACCATCTTTGGGCACCTTTTGATCTTTTTGGTCGCCATTTTCTTTAATTTGTGACTTTCTCTGTTAAATTCTCGAAAATATCTCACGCTTAAACTTCTTGAGACGAGTTATTTCATTAATATTGTTTTTTTTATTTCAACTACTTTTTTCGTTAATTATTCATATTTAATTTGATGTCATATTTCACTTAAATATTATTTTGCTGTAGATTTTATTCCAATGAATTCTTGATCTAATTCAAAGGTAAAAATAGTTCAAAATATTCAAAAATATTCAAAATTAATTACAAATGCATCCATAACAACAACATGATTGTAGGTCTAGAAATGTCAATAATATAAATCATATATCAAATCAACGTAGTATTCTTTCCCACATTCTTTCACTTTAACATTCCTTTTATTTGAATTGTATTTTCGCAATGGACTTTTGCTGTAACAAGAAAATAAGTGATAAAAAGATTTTAAAGTTAAACATTCATAAATAAGCAATTAATTAATGAAATAAATATTTATTTTGATTGAAATTGAAATTTATTTTAATTATTTTTATTAAACTATGAACTTAGCGTAATTTGTTTATATGAAATAATGCAGAATTATATTGTAAATTCTTAAAAATTATTTATATGAATAAATTTTTAAATTTCTTTTCCTTAAAATATTATTAATAAGAATTATATAAATTTTTATTTAGTGTGTAGAAAATGCATACGATGATGCAAGCAATGAGCAGAACAGCTTTAGGCGTGGCTGAATTTTTAACACCTATATTAAAAGAATCGAAATTTAAGGAAACTGGCGTAATTACTCCGGAGGAATTTGTTGCTTCTGGTGATTTTATTGTTTATCATTGTCCAACTTGGCAATGGGCCTCTGGTGATCCTTCTAAGAAGAAGAATTATCTTCCTCCTGATAAACAATATCTTATAACTAGAAATTTGCCATGTTATAAAAGAGTGAGTCATTTATTTTCAAATCAAAACCAAAATGAAAAATTAGTGGAACCCGAAGATCCGGATGGTGGTTGGGTTGATGCTTTTCATGCTGGTTTCATATTTTATTATTTTTTACTGGATTTTAAGTATATTAGATGAATCTGTTTCAACGATAACTGAAAAAGCTTCTGAAATGATTTTAAAGATTGTAAAAGTTCTGATGAAAGAAAAGTTTCTCCAAAACACGTTAACATAGATGATGACTGTGACGATGAAGACGACGATGACGAAGCTGTTGATATGGCGGCTTTCATGAAAGGGGAATGTCAATTTGAAGATGTAAGTATTTGTCACTGTTATCTATAAAATAAAATTTATGTTTAATTTATTATTGAAATCATTTTTATCACAATAAACTTTTTAACATCATTCGTATTTATTAAAATCGGAAAATTATAATCCTGTATAATATTTGTTATACTATGCGGTAATTGTTAAGCGATAAATTTTTATTAATTAAATATTAATTTAAATTCGCCATTAAAATAGAAAATAAAAAAATAAAAAAAGAAAATAATAAAAAAAAAATAGAAAAAAAAATAAAAAAAATTTTTTTTAAAGATTTAATTTCAGAATCCAAACAAAATTTTACAATCGAATGTGCACTCTAATACATAACTTCTGACGTCTTCCAGCGTCTTATTAGGCGTATTCGACTTTGCCATAGAGCAATTAAAATTAAACACCTAATTAAATATTTGTGATAACATTGTTAATTTATTCTGACTTTTTTTTGCCCTATGAATGTCAAAATTGTCGTTTTGAAGTTGCCAAAAAAACTCCTTTTACACCTAAATACTCCCAAAAGCGTTGGCGGCTGAATCTCCGCCCAGCCCTCCTAATCGTCCGTGGCTCACTTCGTCCCCTTAGGCGCAAATTTTAATTGGCAATGAGTCGCCAAAGATTTTTATTTTGGCAAGTGGTTCCCTGTTAGCCAAAGGTTGGGAAACGCTGTTTTATAAGAGGGCCATATTCTCTCGTTTGGTTGTCAAATAGACAGTCGAAGATCGTATTGAAATAAAATTTCTTCGTCTCCAGGCATTCCATATCAAGCATGGTCTGGTAGTCGACATGGTTTCACTCAATGATTTTTGTCAGTTTGTTTAACTAGGAAACCGAGACTTTGTGCGATATTCTCATTAATCAAACCTTTTAAGATGTTTTCTGTAAAAATTGATTTTGACATTGTACATTAATTTTAAATATACTGTTTTATTTATACTAATACTGGTTATGATTCTGATTGGTTAATATAGTTAAATGTAAAACATATCGATGTTTTCATATACAGACACACATAGATTATCATCCCAAAATAAGATATATATATATATATATATATATATATATATATATAAATTTAAACCAAATTACATTTATTTTCTTAAAAATTTTTTATTTTACCCTTATTTATTGTCCTTTACACACATTCACTTTAGATCTCGCTTAGAAATATTTTTCTATCTTTAAGGTGTGTAATACAAAGACGTATGCAATACAAATGCATGAGTAAAAAAGACATTTGCAAACGTAGTATTAAAATGTATTTTGACTTTGAAAATTTTCTATAAAGTAATTCGTTAAATGGACTTAAGAAAATTTTTAAAATTTTTGAAATTTTACCTTAAAATTAAGGAGTTGAAATTTTCGATGACCTTAAAATTGGAAAAAATTGGACTTTGACCTGAATATTTGACCTTAAAATGGACTAAAATCGACCTTGACATCAGAATTTGACCTTAAAGTGGCTTAAACTGTCCTCAAAATGGCATTTACCTTAAGTTGGCCTCAAAATGTTCTATGACCTTAAGTTGACCTTGACGATGAGTCATCGTGGGGTCACTTCTACCTCTAAACTTTGAAATTTTACCTTTTTTTTATACCCTCACTTTTCCTAACAAGAACTTTGAAATTGTACTCTATGTGATAACCCCATTTCGAAAGTGTCCTTTTTGTAATTCCCCTTTGTTCGATCATGAATTTCAAATTACTCTCTTTAATATTTCTCCATTACCCTCGCTTTGGATGTCTCTAATGGTGCTGAAATAGTGAAAATACGAGTAAAATCAATTATTGAAACCCAGAAAATTTTTTTAATTATAAATACACCGTGAATTAAATTTTAATTCAGAGTAATTAAAAAAAGAATCTTGAGCCCCTTGGATGTTGTACTTTACTCACTCTCATCAATTATCGATTTATCAAAAAAGCAGAAAGTGTTTTCAAGAGAAAAAATTTCAACACGCATTCACAATATACAGCAATTCTGTCATAAAGGAACCCTTATACAAGCAAACACTGAAAAATCATTTTACACAAAAATGTTATTTAGTAAAACTAATTTCCGGGCATTTCCTTCTATTATTGATCTAGAAACAAATTTAATATATTAAAAATAGTTTTCCAAATGAAAATACTCTTTTCAGTTGATTTTTTATAGCATTACTTATTGCGTCATACAGCGGCGTGACTACAAGTTTTAGACTCTCGGGTAAATATATTTTAGCATATTTAGCTAACATTTTTATAATACAATTTTTATAATACAACATTTTTATAATACAATCAGCTAAGTAAATATTCAAATGAAAACTATTCAAATATAATCAAAACTTGTTACCAGATATTATATGATGAAATAGAATGATAGGAATGTCTCGAGTTATTACAGAAATAAGCATGAGACTCGTTGAAAAATAGATATAAAAGGTAGGTCGATAGGAATTTAATTATATTTCATTATATGATTCAAAAGATTTAACAAAGATTCTTTTGAATAAAAAGTCTTGAAATATTTTATTACTAATCATAAGCAGTTTTCACTTTCTTCAAAAAAATTTACTAATCGAAAGGTTTTCATAAAAAAGTACATTGATTAAATATAAATAAACAAATTATTCTTTTCATATATTTTCGCGGTTAAAATATTGGAAAATCTTTCTTACCTTTAAAGATCATTGGTTTCCAATCAGAATATCGTAACCTCCGTAGGATAAATAGAAAAAATTTATTAATTTATTATTAAATTCAACAATTACTTTTTAAAAACTTTCACCGTGTCTACTCTAATTTCTTAAATATTATCCGTCGAATGATTGTCGTACTTGTTGAAAAAAATAAAGCCAGTTGATTTGCAATTTTTGAATATTTAATAATGGGCAATCATATACATCATTACTATTTTATACTATTTATTATCCCAATAATTATTCTATTTGTTTTAATTCCATATAACAATTTATTCTTAAAAGTTTTGATAATATTAACAAGTTACAGGGTTATTCCCCATTATAATATTATAAATATTCTAAATCATTTATTCAAAATTATAAATTAATTATTCAAAATTATAAATTAATTATTCTAAATTCTAAATTAATTATTCAAAATTATAAATTAATTATTCAAAATTATAAATTAATTATTCCAAATTATAAATTATTCTTATTATTTATTCTAAAAATTTTTATAAAAAATTTTTTATAAAAAATTTTATCCCAGGGAAAAAACATTAAGAAAGCTACTACGACAGTTTATAACTTTTATGTATTAGTAGCAAACAAATAACCACATAATCATGTCACGGATTGCATTGTAACACGTAGAGACGCAAGCAGTAGGTAAAAAACCCTTCGAGATTTGTCTTTTTTCAAGGATAATATTTAAAAAAGTATTAAAGTTAATTAAATATATTTATAAAAAATATTAAACCAACATATTTAATAAAAAAACATCAAAATGTTAAAAGAATTCCCCGTTGTATGCAAAAACAAGGTATTCCCGCATTCTCTCATAATACAAACCATATAATATAGACGGATCCGCATTCATTTCAGCAATAACCCTGGCTACATTCTCCTTTATCATTACAGATGTCGTTGGTTCGGGTCTAATTGCTGAATATCTGCTTTTAATTGTTGAGAATATGTTTTCAGTTGGATTTAGATCCGGACTATAAGGGGGTAAATATTTTATGATAATACTTTTTTTATTTGGTGAAATCTTACATTATCCATAACTAATATATCATTTGCTTTTATTTGTTGTATATTATAAGCCTCATTTAAAAATTCCAACAGTTTCTCAGCATTATATGCACCATCGATCAATTTAAAATGGTTTATCTTTTCAGCGCAAATAATGGCAAGTAGAGATACATTTCTGCCTTGGTTAGCTCGGTTAGGATTGGACTCGTTCATCATGAATTTTAAATCGTTTCTTTTTATTATTTTTAAAATGATCCAAAACAATAAATTAATTCTAAAATCATTTTGGTTAATTTATAATTTAGAATAATTAATTTATAATTTTGAATAAATGATTTAGAATATTGAATAAATGATTTATAATTCTGAATAGTCGCTTTATAATAGGGAATAACCCTGTAATATAATTGTTTTTAAAAGTTACGGGTAAATATCATAACAAAATTGATTCATGACTATTTTGATGTTCTTAGGAAACAAATTTATCATTTTCATCGTTTTTCTTTATTTGACAATATTAGTAATGACCGTACATTGCGATTATAACATTCAGAAATTCGCACGATCAAATATAAGGCAAAAAGTTGCTTAAATCCTATTTGTGTGTGAGTCATATTGCTCGATGCACTCACACATACACATTTGCGTCATGTAATGAAAAACACATGAATGAACCATTGATTAAATACACCCGGATATAATTAAACATACTCTTCAATTCTCATTTAATTTATCTAAAACTATGTCACGCGAATGTGACTCAAATTGTATTTGTTTATAGTAGATTCAATTTGGAAATAGTATATCAGAACCAAGAGAAGAGAAAATATCCTAAACCAGTTGAAAATGTGTGAGTATGTCTACTAAATTCTCAACATAAAATTAAACAAGCTTATGTTTCTCATTAAAATCCATCTATTTATTACTTTTAATAGTTCATAATAAAAAATGTCCTTAACCATTTTTAATTGAAGTATTTTATAATAACTTTAATTATAAAAAGGTTGAGTGTCGTGAATTTTTTACATTTTATTTTAGGATACTTTTTTTTCGATAATTATTTTGGATTTTATATTTAATAAGTCATTTTGATGTTATTTTATTATAAAATCAAGGATGATTTAATAGCTCCTCCAACGCACTCAGTTTTAGTTAATAAAGAAATTCTTAAAGTACCAGATTCCTCTCAGTCAGATATTATTCAAACGCGAACGTATGACTTACAGATTACGTATGATAAATTATATCAGACATGCCGCTTATGGCTTTGTGGGTATGATGAAGATCGTTCGTTGCTCACAGAAGAGCAAATGTTTGAAGATTTTAGTCAGGATCATGTGAAGAAAACCGTGACAATGGAAGTTCATCCACATTTGCCAGGAGGTGTATTAATGGCATCTGTCCATCCATGTCGCCAAGCGGAAGTTATGAAAAAATTGATAGAAGCCGTAGCAGAAGGCGGTGCTGTTTTAGGAGTTCATCAATACATTGTGATTTTTTTGAAATTTGTTCAGGCTGTTATTCCTACAATTGAGTACGATTACACAAGAAATTTTAATATGTGAATTTTTATACCATGTTTCAATATTTGATTGCATTATAATTTGATCCATTAAGCCTTGATTTGTGGTAAATATAATTTTTTTCGGGAATTTTTTTTATTTGAGTAGATAAATGTATAGACTCCAGCCCAACCGGAATCCTGGACTCAAAATTTTTTTTGGTTGAATGGAGGAGGTTTATCTTACGTTCCCCATAAAAAAATTTATTTTGTTTTAATAAGTGATTACATAATATTATACATTTTTAAATCGTCGAGTATGTTATTTCACTTTTTTTCTTTTTGGTTAAAAATAATAAACTTTTTTTTGAAGAATTTAACATTAAAATTTTTTTTTAATTAAATATTTTTTAAAGCTCAAAACGTAACTTAAAAAAAATTTTTTTAATTTTTAAAGCTGCTATAATCAGCTCATAGAAACCCCTTTTAATAAATAATATCTTAAAATACTTATAAAATATAGTTTCCAATAACTATTTATATACGCAATTTAAAGATTTAAAGAAAAATGTTTCTATTTTGGAAGCGCTAATCTTTGGTGCAATAATATTTGTTTGCGACCTGATTTTCTATAGAACCCGTATTTTGGAGTATCTACTTCTATTTTAATTTTTAAATCCAGTAGATTGAGTGATGCATCTTCTCCCGGATATTCTATTTTAAACTTAATATCTCAGTGAGCTCATTAAATGCATGAAATATTTCCTCCGCTTCTTTTCTGCTTTTGGTCGTGATAAAGATAGCATCTACATATCTTGCTTAGAAACCTATGGATTGTATGGTCCTCAATGTTTGTCGTTCTAGGTGATCCATAAAGATGATTTCTAACCGAAATATTTATGCCGCGAGACCAGTTCATGCTTGATTAAAAAAGAGAACAAAGTACCAGTTTCAAATGGTACTCCTTTGCTCTAATAGATTTCTGATTTGAAATATAAGAAAAATCAACATGGTTTTCTTTTGTTATCTTCTCGGCATAGGTTACCAGGGTCCGTAAACTTGTAATTATTTTATTTTCTTCTTCATTTAAAAGTAAGAAATCGTCATTAATACAAATAATGTATGAATCTGATTGTATATTGTATAATAATAATAATAATAATAATAATAATAATAATAATAATAATAATAATAATAATAATAATAATAGCTATAATAATAATACTATTAGGATTCTCATCCGTGAGAACATCCGTTTTCAAATCACTAAATAATTCCATAAATTTTATTTAATAAATTATATACTCAAAAACTTGTCTCTTCTTATTTTTGTTACTTAAACAAATTTCAGTTTTTCTTAAAATATTTTCTTGATAAAAATATTTTTCAAAAATGATAAATTTCGTTCTTTTTATAATATTTTTCAATAAAAATATATTTTAAATTTTAACAAAATTTCTAATTAATTATTAAGAATCTTAAAAATTCCCCTCCTTAAGAAATTTTTTAAGTTTTTCTACGTTTCTTTCAATCTTTTTACCATTCTCGTTTCTTAAGAAATATCGTCTGTCATGTACTTTCTCGATCACTTTCTCGATCCCTCATATCTGTCCTGGCTTTTGTTGCGTGTTTCTAATTTTACTAACACATATTCTCCTACGTCAAATTTCATCCTTGTTTGTTCTTCTTGTTCTTCCTATACCTGTTTTTCTTTTGACCTGTACTATTTCTCCCTGTCAATCTTTTTTCCAAAAACTATCTCTACCGGGCTTTTTCCTGTCGTTTTTTGTTTGGTTGCATTTAATGTAAATTCGACTTCTGGTAGTATCTCTGCCCAATCCGTATTCCTTCTGTCTCGTAAAGTAGCATTTATCAGGTCTCGTATTGTCCTGAATTGTCTTTCTATCTGTCCATTTGTTTGGTGATGGTATGGACTCGAAAAACATAACTTAATATCAAGTTTCTTTGTGAATTCTCCAAACATTCCTGATTCAAACGCCTTCCCACAATCAACTCTTATCTCCTTTTGGCACCCAAATCTTAAAATCCATTTTTCTAAAATCGTTTTCTTGATTGTTTCCTCCTTTTGTCTTGTTAAAGCTGTCAAGACTGGTAAATTATACCCAATATATACTTCTTACGTCCTTTTGTTTCTTGCATATATCCAAATATATCCACGAATATAATTTCAAACGTTTCGGTTGATTCTAGTTTTTTTTACTGTTTCCTTCGTTGTAATTGTTATAGCCTTGGTTCTTTGACAAGTCTCACAACTTCGAATAGTTTCCTGAATCTGACTCCACAGGTTTTTCCCAATATATCTATCTTTCATATAATCAGCTATCTTCTCGACTCCAGCATGACACAATAGTCTATGTATGGTTTCTTGTATCTCGTTTTCAGGTATCATCGTTTTCTTTCGTAATTCTACTTCCAAATTTATGTGTTGATTGGTGCTTCTACCTTCTTCTCTGATCGAGTCTAGTAATCTAGTTTTTATCTTTCCTTTCTTAGCTTCTTCGTGAGTCATTTGACATTGAACACACGTTTCACATTTAGTTCTGAATACCATGTCTGTATGTTGGTGATTAACACCCTTTCTATATTCAACGATTATATTCAAACTGCTCAAATAATTTATCCAGGTTTGGAATTGTGAAGTAATTGGCTTTTTGGTTGTCATCATAAACGTGATCGACTTGTGGTCTGTCCTTAGCGTGAATCTTCTTCCGTAGAGATAGTGCTTAAAATGAATACAAAAATATTATACCGCCAATAGTTCCTTCCTTGTAATGCAATGTCCTTTTTCATGGCTCGTCATCGAATGTGATCGATACGCAATTACTCTCTCCTTTCCATCTTTATCTCTTTTTGAAAGCACTGCTCCAATTGTATCAAAACTGGCATCAGTATCTAAAATGAACTTCTTTCTTAGATCCGGAAAGCATAGGATCGGTGCCCTTGTGAGTGCTAACTTCATTCCTTCGAATACGTTATTCGTTCCTTCAGTCCATTCCAGATTTTTGTTACTCGGACTGATACATAATTGTTCTAACATCTTTGCTTTTTTTGCATACTCACTGATGAATCTTCTATAACAGCGTTTCCCAAAGTTTTTTCACTGCGGCACCCTTTTTGCTTTCAAATCTTTGACGGAACCCTATTTACAAAAATCTTAGAATTTTAATATCGAGAATATTAATATGAGCTATAGTATTACAGAAAATTATAGTATTTATTAAAAAAAATAACAATCATACAAAAAATAAAATAAATTCATTCGATTATTGATTAATAATATAAAAAAAATTAAACTTATTAATGTTATTAGTGTGAACAGTGTTGTTGTTTTTTCCGTGCAAATCCTTGTTATATCTGGTTTTATTGTTGATAATTGGATGCGCATAATTGCCGAGCAATTCAATCTATTACGATATTTTGTTTTCGTAGAAATGTAATAAGAAAATCCAGTTTCTCACAAATACGTAGTAGAAAATGGTAAAAGCACCCACATTGCACGGTCAGCTAAATCTTTATGTTCGAATAAAATCGAGAATTATTTATTAATCTTTATTTATAAATCTTTTTTCTTATAAATTATTTATTTACAAAAAGTTCGCGGAACCCCTGCTATCAGTTCACGGAACCCACTTTGGGAAACGCTGTTTTATAATAATTGCAAATGCCTAGAAAGCTTCGAAGTTTCTTTACACAACTTGGCTTCCCAAAGTTTTGTATAGCCTGAATCTTTACTCCTTCTTTACTGATTTTGTGTCCTAAGAATCTGATTTCTTTCTTTATTTTTTTGACACTTTTCTGGGTTAATCTTTAGTCCTGCTTCATCGATCGCTTTTAATACTTCACTGAGTATTGTATAATGTTTTCTTTACTATTCGAATAAATCAGAATGTCATCCAAATAGACCATTGCTCCATTTATTTTGCCTATTACCTTTGTCATCATTTCATGGAACGTACCTGGTGCTGCAAAAAATCCTTCCTCACAAAATCCTTCAAAAATTTCAAGTTCAATTGCCAATGTTTTAGCCTTTCCAATCATTTCTGCAAATGCTGAATCAGAACAATAATTGTATAGAAAATATTTGGTTACGTTTAAATGCTCTAAAGCCAGAATCAAGTCTAAATGCTGTGATTGCAGCATTTGCTGACAATGTTTATTTGAAATAAAATGGCATACCACAATACCAAAGAACGAACAAATTTGAAGTTTGAAATATTTTTGGCCATTTCCTAAACCTCTACGCGACTTTTTACTTGTTGTGGAGTTAACACATTGTAATCGGATCACGTATTGATACGTGTTTAGCAAATTAATGCTAGAGAGCTGAACACGTATTTACACGTTTTTGATAGATTGTTAGTGGAGCGCGGGTCACGTTAAAATGCGGGTTCCAATATACTTGAGTTTTCGCTATATAGCGTCTGTAGGGTTGTAGCCATGCAGGTAAAAACCTTTTGAGAACAATAGATGGGGTGTACGGTAGGTACCGAGGTAGTGTTATTCATCACAAAAATAGTCGAAGATAACGGTACATATAACGGTCTACATGCAACACTAAGACAAAGAATAATAATTTTTTTTAGTTTATTTCACTACTCTTTGGTGGTCGGACGTTGCTAAAAGCTAAATATCGAGTACATAGATATTATATATATATATATATATATATTACGTACATATTTACATTTTATTTTAGTGTTTAAAAGTATAAATACTTTTGATAAATTTTAGATGAAACAGACATTTTTACCAAGATTGTGATTGAAAGTTTGTTATTTTTTTTATTAGTTATATTATTATATTGTGTTTTATCCCATAAGAAAAATGTCTCACCACAATGAAGATAGTGACCAAGAAATATACGCCGACGATCAATCCGACATATCGTGTGAAAGTGATTTTGATAGTGATGATAGCGATCTAGTTGATGATGAAGATATTATTCCACTGCCTACAACATTTACCCGCAGAACCATTTCGTCCAGTTCTGACGAAGAAGAGGTTGATGGTTGGTCTATAAATGATAATCCCCCAGTTCTTGAAGATTTTTTGGGTATTCCTGGATTTACCTTGAATAATCCTCCAAAAACGCAGATGGATGTGTTGAAATTGTTTCAAAGACGACGATTTTTTTAAGTTTTTGGTTATCGAATCCAACAGATATTATTATCAAAACATCGACCGACTAAAATCACAAACCAAAGGTATCAAATGGAAAGATATCACCATTCCGGAAATGAAAAAGTTTGTAGGTCTCATAATATTCATGGGGCTAGTACGGAAAGATAGACGGAATGAATATTGGACCACAGATCCTGTTTTAGAAACGCCGTTTTCGGTAAAACAATGTCAAGAGATAGGTTTAACCAAATATGGCGCGCTTGGCATTTCAATAACAATGAAGATTAGGGTGGGTCGAAAATTTTTTTTTTCTCCAAACATGCCTAAAAAGTTGTGCTTATGCTAGAAAATGAAATATCCCTGCAAAAGACTGCTGTTTAAAAGGGTTTACAGGTCCCAACTTTTGTTTGTATGTATTAGTACTATCCCTGTAAAAATGCTCGCACATGTGCCATTGTAAATTCATCCTGCAAGCAGTCACACGCTTGCAGAAAGACCATTTTTGACATGCTCTATTCACAAGTCCAAGCTAACGCGTGCATGTATAGAGAGGTTAATTCACGGAAGCACCTTCACACAAGCACTCACAAAGACAATTTCTTCTGAACAATACTAACACACACACTACAGTCAACACATAATCCACATGGATACTACTAGTCAGTCTAAACTCAGATAATTTAATTTGTTTCGATTGGATGTCAAGTGTTTGCTGGACATAATTAAAAAAGTTAACTTGATGATTCACTTTTATTTTGCCAGAGCTGAGTACAGAAGAGCAGTTATGAAGGGACAGAGAAATAAGCAATTTCGCAAAACAAGAAGTAAATCACGTCATTGTCTGTTTGGTCAAACTTGTGAACTACCCAGAAACCAATTACCTACTTGTGAAGATGTGTTTCGTGATTACTGTTACAATGAGAAATGTACGCAATTTCATACTGGCTTTAACGAACAAGCAACTCTTCTCGCAAATAAGGTGAAGGAAATTTATATGAAGGCAAGTATCCCAACTGTTGAGTTCAGTAGTATTGTGGTTCGTGTCAAGCGACTAATATCAAAAGTGCGTGAATTAGAGAAGTATCCAGTATGCAAGAGGTCATCTGCCAAATTTCAAGATAAGTTAAGCTCGTTTTCCAAATTGTTTGACATATGTTGCTGCAAATGTTTTAATGATGGTGCTCGTGGAAGAAGTCAGTGTACATGCCGATTGGCCTTGAAAATTCCTACCTTAGAGTGGGAGTTCTGGATTGACCAACAAACTACCAGAAACATGAAAATCGGAAATACGGACAGACAGGAAACCTCAAAATTGAAGAGAAAACAAACGAAAAGCAGCCCTACAGGAAAAGGAAAACAAATGAAAAATGAAATAATGGACACTGAAGTTAACGATCTACATCCGACCTCAAGAAGTGACACGGAGAGTGAAGCCGCTAGTGATGAAAGTAAAGATAAGTTAGACAATTCAACAGAAAGCTCAGAGTCAAGCGTAGAAGAATGTGATGAATTTCAAAATAGAAGACATTATCCTGAATTAAGTAAAGCTGTTGACAGATGTGGTGTGAGCAACAGAGACACGTGTTTGCTAGTAAACGCTTTTCTGAAAGATATGAACTGTTATCCTCTCAAACAATCATCGACCCCGCAAAATTACGACGTCAGAGAAAGTACTGGAGGGAGAGAGAAATTGAACAGCATTCAGCAGAAGCGAAAAACTTGATTTGCCTCGGTTTCGACGGGAAACAAGATTCCACCTTACTTCATAGAAGGATCCTAAAAGAGGAGCATTATGTGATTGTCGCCTTTCCAGGGGATACATATATCGATCATGTTGTACCTCAAAGTAGTAAAGCTGTGGATATTGGCAAAGAAATCATGTCAATCATCGTTAGCACGCAGTCCTCACTGACCCTTCAAGCAATTGTGTGCGATGGAACCAATACAAACACCGGAAAAAATAATGGAATAATCAGAAGACTCGAAAAAAAGCCTAGGGCGACCTCTACAATGGCTGATATGCTTGTTGCATGCAAATGAATTGCCATTCAGGAAGTATTTTTCAGTCGTCGATGGTGGAGAAACAAAAGGTCCAAAAACGTCATGTGGTGAAATAGGAAGCGTTCTTGATTTTGATCCAAAAGACAAGCCCGTAGTAGCCTTTATGTCCCTTCCTGGAAAGGTCGTAGATATTAGTGAAAATGTCAAGAAAGAATTGAACACTGATCAATTGTATTTCCTCAGAGTATGCTTGGCAGTCCAGAAAGGGTACCACAACAACAAGGATGTCCCTTTTCTACAAATGGCACAACCAGGAAATTTGAATCACAGTCGCTGGCTAACGAAAGCTAATAGAATTCTGCGACTATATATGTCCGAAACTGCTCCATCTGAACCTCTCATGCGAATAGTGAAATTTATTGTCAATTTCTATGGACCGTCATGGTTTTATATAAAGATTCACTCGTCATGCCAAGATGGTGCAAGAAATATTTTTTATATGCTCCAACTTCTGCAGGATTTGGATCCATCAGACCAAGAAATCATCTTTCCTGTCATTCAGAACAACAATTACTTCTCACATCCAGAAAATATACTCCTAGCTGCTGTTGGTGATGATGATGAAGAAATCAGAAAGTTTGCAACAGAAAAAATCATAACTGCAAGACAAAATTTCTCCCTTCCGAAGTGATTCGCACTATGGACAAGAATACTGTCTTTCTTCAGTCGTCTGCTACATCATATGCTGACATGATTGACTGGACAAAATGTAATTTGACGCCTCCCCTCTTTTATCTCATATATTGGATCATGAATTGAAGATGAATAAGAAAATTACATTAGAACAATTTCCCTGTCATTCTCAAGCCGTTGAAAGAGCCATCAAAGATGTTTCTTCTGCCAGTTGCAAAGTGTTTGGTCACAAGTCCAGACATGGTATGGTACTACTGTGGAAAAAATCAAGGAAGGAATTGCCCAAGGTGCAAAGCAAAAGCTGATTTCATGTGACTTCTTTTTATGCCCTCGCTAATACATTTCTAAACTTTTGGCTGGATGTTTTTAATAAAAAATAATTTCGAAAGTTGATTTTTGTCTTTGAAAAGGATAATTCAAATTGGCCCTTCCTAATCACTGACGTTGTCAGGATATATTTCAATGCGGGATGAGGACACAGAATATACTATCTCAGCCAAGAGAGTAATATATACTTAAAGTTCTTAAGAAAGCTACATCTAAATATGGACAAAGGCGCAAACACTTCCGCCATAGCCAAATTAATGTTTTCACACTTATGTTGAACTGCATTTTCGGAGAAAAGTTGGGAGCAGTAAATGTCCATAAATCTAATTAAAATGGTTTGATTCGATTTTTCTATACCAAAATACAACTTTTTAACCATGTTTCCTTTCTTGAACTCAAAATTTATTAACATTCGACCCACCCTAATGAAGA